>JPJW01001116.1:0-25913 GCA_000750755.1 Pseudogymnoascus sp. VKM F-4513 (FW-928)
CTACACCCCCCCACCCTTCCAACACATCCACTTCCTCCCCCCCTCTACCGAACCCTCAACCCGCACCCTCCCAGTCCACTCCGTCAACCTCGTCGCCCACGCCCCCCTAGACGGCGGCGCAAACCACTGGTGCTTCTACCTCCGCACCTCCTCGCACGCATCCACAAGTCTCGACATGACACCCACCCACAGCGTCCCCAGCACCATCCTACCCCGCGGCTCAAAGGGGCACATCCTGATTTCCGCGCTGCCATCCCCGGGGCCGGAAGAAGCTACTAAAACTGTGTCACTCGCTGTTCGCCGGGGGCTGACGGTGGGGGAGGTTGTGGATCTGCTGGTGAGGGAGGGGAGGGAGAGGTATGAGTTTAATGAGGAGGGGAGGGGATGTAGGATGTGGTGTAGTGAGGTTGTGAGTTTGTTTGAGAGGGAGGGGGTTGTGACGGATAAGAAGGAGGCGGAGGAGGCGAGGAGGGCGATAGGGGTGGAGTTTCCGAGTGGGAGGAAGGTGCCGTTGGATGTTGGGGCTTATTATTGAGATGGTGTTGTTTGGATCGGAGAGGAGGGTCTTGTGCAGAGGGTCTGTCACTACTGCGTCTTGTTTTAGATGTCAGTGTTTGTTTCTGGAGCATTTATACCCCTTTCCGCCACCCTACCTATGAATCTTATGAAATGAAAGACTTCAGTTTAGAAATACCCGTTTGAGTCAATTTCCTCCACGTAACGTTCACTTCTTCTAACCTTGACCTCCGCCTCCATCTCCTTCTCACACCCTATCAGATCATCAAGAGCCTCCTCATACGAACACTCACTCCCATCTATCCTCTTCCTCGCCTCCTCCCACAGATCCCCATCCGGACTCGCCGCTCTAATCACCGCCCCCACCAACGCCACTCTCCTCTGCGACAGCGACGGTCTACTCCCCGGATCAATCTCCTCAATATCATCCCGCATATCCTCCAAATTCTCCGATATCTCCGCCACCGTCATCTCAGCCCGCGGTGCAAACTCCATATACCTCTCCAACAAACCGGGTAGCCTGCTCTGCCGCGGGCCATAAATATCCCCCAGCTTCGCCCACCGCTCTGCTGCATCCGCGCAGTGTAGAATCTCCAATTCCGACGCCTTGTCACAGTATTCAAAGATGATATCGCTTGCCCACGCGCTGCGCCTGTTCTCCCCCGTCTCACGCGGGATCTCGGAGACATCCCCACTCCCCCCCCCCATCAACAAGTACCCAGCCTCCTTCAATGCCACCCTCCGCTACAGCATCCCACACCTCCTCATAGCGCAGCAGGCTCTCGACCCGTTTGCGCCAGGTGCGATAATTAAGCCCCGTGAGCAGATCAAGCGTGGGGAGCTCGTCCATGGGTCTGAGGTCCCTGGCGCGCTTTGGGTATTCGTCAAGGGGCAAGCCGGCGAGGAGGCACCAGTCGCCATGCGCGCGGAGGTAAGTTTCCATGCGGACCTTGAAGATGTGGTGGTTTTTTCCGAAGCCGGAGTATCGGACGAACTCGAGGGGTGGCATTGTGGGCCGTGCCGTGCCGTGTAGGGGTCGAGGACGCGGGGTATGGCGTTGGGAGGGGCTTGGGCTTAGGATGGGTGGTGAGGGCGAGGGGTTTACAGCGGTATGGTATGTATGAGAATATAACAACTGGTAGAGAATATAATTGCTATACTAGCAAATGGCCATGTGTATTGTTTGTAGGATTTGGAACATCACCAAGTCGACGACGAGGTGAGGCTCAGTCTTGTTGGAAAGGCGGCGGCATCGCAATCTAATTGGACAAGTAATAATGCGGGGGAAGGCTACCGACTTACATATCCAACATCGAGATATTCTAGGACCTGCACCCCTTCAGGAGCGGTGGTGGGTGATGCACTGGGCTTTGCTTCGGCCTTCTCTCCCTCCTGGCCTACCTTCGGGAGGGGTTCCACGACATCCCAGAGCCCGCGGGATTGAAGGAGCCGCTTGACTAAGCTCCAGACGCGGTAGTTGGGCCCAGTTAGCTTTGCGATGCCGACCACCATTGCGTCCAGAGGTTGGGTATTCTAAGTAAGCGGTGAAAACTCGCAAGGTTCTCAAATTGGGCTCTCATACCACGTGACTATTCATATTCATATCACGTGGTTATTTACATTTAGCCCCAATCTGCACTAGCCATATCTTAGCGCGCTCGGATAGTAATTCAGTATTTCTTCGTTTTCAAGCTCTCGTCTCCATTGCAAATGCCACAACGTTTGTGAGCGTCAGCAGGTGCAGCTTGCCCTGTGTCACTACCAGTACACTTCAAGCCGTCTATTAACTAACATACCAGGTAAGCCATACCTTTTCTTCTTTCTCCGACTGCTGGCTGCGGCACGATTGAGCTGTGCTACTCGACCGCACCAGCGATCCAGGCAACGACGACCGAAGAAGCAAATGATGAGTTCATATACCCATATATCTTTAGGAAGAGCCGTATTAGGCCGGCACGTACCTGTAGGTAATCCCAGTGGGACGTGCCAGCGGTGCTTATAGAACGGGATTCTGATGCTACTTCATACATGCCTGCTACTTGCGCCACAATCGGTGTGAAGCGGCATGAAGCCGGTCGGTGTACGATTCGGGAGGGGCTGGAGACGACATGAGATACGATGGAGGCATTGCTAATATATGTCGTTTAGATTCCTGATATCAATTGGCTCCCTTTGGGTTGTGGCGTGCTGCTGCCTATGGTTAGTCTGAATGTGGTGATGGAGGAGAGTTGGGCTCGGTTTCGGGCAGCGATGAGGCTGAGTTGGGGGCATACTCGGATAGCACCAATGTTAAGAATCTACCACAACCATGAACTTTCCCTCGC
Organism: Pseudogymnoascus sp. VKM F-4513 (FW-928); assembly: GCA_000750755.1. Lineage (NCBI taxonomy): Eukaryota > Fungi > Ascomycota > Leotiomycetes > Thelebolales > Thelebolaceae > Pseudogymnoascus > Pseudogymnoascus sp. VKM F-4513 (FW-928). The sequence continues at coordinate 2,841 of JPJW01001116.1, forward strand.
CGTGACTAGCTCCGTTGTTGAATTGTGTGCCTCATGCTTACGGAGGTACGCAATCAGTGTTTCCTTATGGTCGCCTTCGCTGTTTGTTGGTTCATAAATGGGAGGCCCATCACTTCTCCCCCACAGATCTATAAACGGCCGGCCCTGCCTCCGCACTCCACAATTTACCAATAAGAACCTCATTATTACTTCTGTTTGAACTATTTCGAGTCATTGTCTTCATTATATAGTCCATCATGATCGTGAACGCGTGGCTACCACAGGCGCTCATGGCCGCCACCGCCGTGATCTGGTCTAACCTCTACGATTCCTCCAACATGAACGTCCAACTCTCGGTGTATGCGCATGATCCCCATATTAACCTGGAACATATCTGATAAATCCAGAACCCTCCTCGTCTTTATCTTATCCACAGGAACCTTCGTCCTCGGCCACCTCGCAGACATAACCACGTAGGGCCCGCGATCATATTCCGAAACCAGTCTCATTCTCGCTGATCACATACAGCTACGGTGTGCCAACAACAATCCTCCTTCTCCTCCGCTCACCAATATTCGGAGACTGCTCGCCGTTTCAGGGCCGAGGTATGGTTGCCGTTACCCCGCTGTTCGTATGTGCCGTGCTACTTTGTTCCGTGGAGCTTGCCAAAGGAGCCAGGGCTTTCATGAGACCGGTAGACAACCAAGCACATGGGCACCACGACGCCATCGGCAACCTCAGGACGCCGCTTCTCACAGAAGACCGAGACGGTATAACGGATGCAGAGTCAAGGACGTCCGGTGGTTCCCGCAACAATCCACCCAGAATAGGAAGGAGTCTGGAAAGACGACTAAGTGATCCGGGATCCACAGCCATAGAAACCACACGTACCGGGCAGGAATCCCCGCGACGCCTTGCAAGGAGCCGCAGGCGGAGCCTGGAGTCATTAACGCTTACCACGTCCATGTCCGCCCGGAAGTCCCTTGTTGATTTCGTGGGCGGCTTTGATGAGCACTTCGCCGATGAGACCATACCGATTACCCCACCCACGGAGTGGGGGCCATACTATTATGGCGGGTGGTGTAGTACTACACCAGACATTTACCAGGATGAGAGTCTATTAAGTTCTAATGAAAGCCAGTCGGATTCCGACGAAAGTCCATCGGATCCAGATGACAGCCAGCCAGAGGTTGGGTAGATCCACGCCCGTGGAAGTTGATGCCATCGGTCAGGAGCCGTAATCATTTTGCCAACCTTCAATTTCCACGGGGACATACCACACGCTCTACCTGGTCATGGTTATAATCCCAAGGAAGGAAGCTGCCCATCAGATCATCAAACCTTCTCGCAACTTGGCCTATACGTTAAGGATTGGAATCCACCACAATGCCGCACACTCTTTACCTGGTCGCTTTTCCACATGATGCTGGCCGTCTAGTCTTCCGGACTCCATGCTGCAGCCATCAGCCGGACATTTACCAAGAACGCAAATGAGAATTAATCCATCGCAGTGCTACCACTCAGCACCTACCTAACGACCGCGGTATCTCTTTATTTTCGCACCACAGGATTTCACACTACAGAAGTGTATGGATGTGAGCCAGTCACATAGTCTTCCAACGGATCGTACCAGGTTTTTGATACGAGGATATCTCACCACTTGGTGCTTCCCCCCATCAGATATGGGCAGATCAATGGATACCCCTGAGTTTAGACACTCAGACCTGCGCTGCAAGTAACGAAATGCCGCAGCCGCCACGTATATCACTACCTTTTGCTTACAAGCAATGGATACAATGGAGACGGTAACTACCCAGAGATACCATGCCAACCAGATCCAACCCTAAGCGGGCCCTATTCCAAGGCATATCGAATCAAACGCCATTTCCAAACCCGCTGCCCGTCTAGTAGTCAATGACAGCTCCGACACTCCAGGAATTTCCTTTTCGCGGGTATTTTAGAACCATCTGTGAAGCCATCGCTACCAACCTTACTTCCATTACGGATGCACCAGTGCTCTCTGGAGACTTACACTCTCCACATTGGTTCTTTGAGTGTCGTGTTTGTGCTGTTCTCTCGTTCGTACCACTTGCTTCTTGCTGCCTCTGTTTCGTGGTTGTCACTTCTGACAGGCCCTTCTGTCATGTCATGATCTTGAAATACGTCTATTTCGATGAAGACCAAGAACTCAGGTTTGTTTGGTTGAGAGATAGATCAGGGAACCTGGAACTCGCCTGTTCCAGGTTCTCTGGCTCCAAGCGGAAACATACGCACACCGTGGTCTCCACTGGCAAAACCATAGCTTCGGAGGGAGTAGCCCCAGCTATATGCTCGTTATTCTCTCTGAACGCTTCTGTTTTGTCAAGCTCATAGATGTCTGCAGATTCTATGGCAATGGGACTGTGTCCACATTCGGTACTGAAAACTGTGGCAGGTGTCCGAAGTCAGGGATCTTGCGATCAATTGGTAACGCCAGCATGCCCGCAGCGATAGCATGATGGAACCAGCTATTTCTTTTCGGAATCAAATCAAAGTTAGATCCGAAACGCCAAACTCTCGGTTGAAGAAGAAACCAGTTAAAACATCCACGACACGTTAGGAACGCCTTGGTCGAGATACTAAAGCTCATAAAAGACTTCCAGCAGCCCGAGCGGCTTCTATTGCGAATTTCCGGCATCGACGACTATGGCTGTCCGTTTCAGGAATATCTACCAGCTCCACGGAAATGTTCTGAATTGCTTCATGATATACCAAACCATCAGGTATGTACTTCCGTTGTTTGCAAGATATCAGCAAACACAGGTCGCCTGACAAAAGGTCGTAGATTGGAGAAATAAGAATGTCCCATCGGCCAAACAAATTGTTTTAATAAGCCATATACCGCAGTATTTAATTTTACTGGGGGAAAATACGATCAAATGCACGATATCGTGGCACTCACTTCACCATTCAAAGTGAAACGACTTTGTTACTTGGTTCTGGAAACTATGTCGTCATATTTCCAGGGTCCAAGTACCCCGCGGCACCTATTGGCGGGGCGATCCCGCTTCCCGCTAAGACCACAGCAGCAAGTGAGAATGCTTCATCTCGATTGGATTAAATGCTTAGCGCTTTCCCCTGCCTGTTTTATACACGTAGTATAGGCCGGTTCATTTGTTCCGCTGTGGCTCAAATGCGCAGGTCGGTATCTTGAGTTATTTCAAGGGCCTGGCCAACCGGGGTGGAGCAGGGATGCACGATGATGGCATCTAGAACAAGGCACTTGGGTGGCAAATATATGCCACCACGAACGTAGCGTCTCAGCAGCATGCAGGAATTGCTTAGTTGATATATCATTGACGATCTCACCTTCAACTTTCCTTCCTTCGACCAAACACCAAGAGTCCTCACATATCAGTCGCGCAAATCTACTCTCTGATTCACCATCCTCACGCTCATCACCTCACGCTCATCACCTCACGCTCATCATCATCCTCTCAAGCCGACCCAGAGAACTGCCCACCTATGGCTGAACTAGTCGGATTCGGCCTCTCGGCCACAGACAAACTAATCGACAAACATTTCGATAAGCTCCCCGACAGAATCATTTCGCCCATGGGAAAAGACATCCCTTACGTCACTGAAAAACTACACACCCAGACAGGAACCAATACCGAATACAACCCCCACCGCCGCCGTGCATCCCCTCCACCAAGAGACTCAGATCCAGACTCGCCCTATGACTCCGCCGACGCCCGCAGCCGCCGTGCCTATCGCGACGGCCGTAGATCTAGATACGAAGGCTCGAGAGACAGAAATAGCGTCGCCCAGAGACCTAGACATCATCGCGATGCGTATGCGAGGGAAGACATCTCCCCGGAACCAAGACATGCGCGCGTCGCCTCACCGCCTTCCCAACGGCCGGCGTTTGTGACGAGGAGAAGCCAGTCGCAACGTGCACCGCGTAGGGCGTCAAGGCGCGGTAGCAGAAGAAGGGATAGGAGTGGGAACAGGAGAAGAAGCAGGAGTAGGAGCAGCTCCTCGGAAGGTATCGCTGAACGGTTCCTAGATGACCCGGTGGCTAGAGGTGCGATGGGGGCTGCTGTTGGCGGTGTGCTCGCGAAACAGGCGGTGAAGGCAGGTGGTAAATGGAAGGATAGGGGGAAAGGGAAGGGAGGTCACAAGGGGAAAGGGCATGCGGATGATGACATTCTCGTGACCCTTGCTGGGATGGCTTTGGGAGGCGCGGGGTTGCTGTTTGCAGGGGACAAGTATAAGGAGAAGAAGGAGAGGGAGGAGGAAGAGAGACATGCGAGGGACAGGGCAAGGCGGGAGAGGAGGGAGGGGAGGGAAAGAGAGAAGAACACACGGGAGTGGGTTGAGGGGAGTAGGGATGGGGAGGTAGAGAGGTATATGCGGGAGGAAGAGATAGCAGAGGAGGGTCGTGGCGGGAGGGTTCGCGATGGGGGAAGAGCGTATGACGATGTATGGAGAGGACGTGGATACGATGACAGGCGCTAGGAAAACCAATTTATGTGGCTAATAGAATTATGATACCAACCTTAGTGGATAAGCATATATCACGCTGTACCGCTTGACACCATTTAATAGTAGCAAACAGCACATGCGATTGGTGGGTTCTTGGCTGGCTGAAGTTCAGACATCTGTCTTGTCTCAACTTCAGCCAGCCCAGAACCCCTCCATAAACCCCCCCGCTATTCGAGTAGGTGTGATAAATACCAGTGAAAGTGCAGCATGTCTCAGTCTGATTATCATGACAGGACACATCCACAGCCACATTGTTGCCACCATGCTACTACCCAGAGCCACAATGAAGATAGCGTTAATATATATTGGATATTGGCACGTTACACCGTACCATCGGTAATGTCACTGGGCTGTGAATATCAAACAACAGTACTCGTATTCTAAAACTACTTTTACCAACACAACACCCGACTGGTTCGCTATCAATATTATTCCGATCTCTTCCACAAACTCCAACCAAAGCAAGCCTTGATCAGTCTTCCCCCATGTATCTCTAGTTGACGCTCAATCTCCCTCTCATCCATACCTTGGCCTTCCCTTTTGCCACTCCCAATCCGTTGCGTCCCATTCCGCCACCGGTGCCCCTCCTATCGTTGAGGTCCCTGAGACTATTCTTCTGAATCCTTCTCCAGCTGTATCCGAGAAAGGCGCTTTTCTTCCTGCACTCCAAGACTCTTTGCCTATACTCTCCGTCTCTGAGTAATCTGTCCCTGGGTCTCTTCTTCTCCTTTCTACCGTATGCACGCACAAAACCTCGAAGATACTCTTTCTGCTCCTCGCTCATCACAAATCCTTCGATCTCTCTCTCGATTCGGCGGAGTTTGGTTGAATCGTAAGCGCTACCAACGTATCCTCGCGCTAAAATTTGAATCTCGCGGTTGAAGCATCGAAGCGCAGCATTAAGCTCGTCTTCCGTGGGCGGGGAAAGATTCACAGCGTCATCTACACTGGTACTAAAGTCGGATATGGGCTCTTCTTCATCAAAGTAATGGGTGTCGTCAATGGATTTGATAGCCGGCACAAAGGGCGGGGTCATAGTATGAATGCGGTCCCAGAGGATATCTTTGAACCAACGGTGTGATTTGATATCCTCTGCGTCATCAGGGTAAACGTAACGGCCAGCATAATCACGGTTGTTTGATGAAACCAAGTCCCTTGTCTTGTATCGGCGCGAGCATAGACGGTCGCTTTTATCTTGAATCATTCGCTTGATAAGATCCTGACATCGGCTGCTGACAGCAGGTTTGCTTGGGAATGAGAATGTGTTCCGGTGGTCCTATTTCATATTAGAACCTAGTAGCTATGTTGTGTATCAAGGGCTCACGAGAATATTAAGTTTTGTCTGAGCTCTTCCACCTTCTTCAGCAAGAAACGGAGTGTGGCCGTAGAGACACTTCGCCCTGTTAGTTACCGTGTAATTTGTGTGGTATTACTTCTTACCTCATAAAGAATAACTGCAACGCTCCACCAGTCGCATCTTGCATCGTAAAGCTCGCCCCGGACCACTTCAGGAGCCATATATTGGCTTGTCCCAACAACACTGCGGGCAAGCGTCCTGTTGCCATTCCGATTTCGCCAATTGAGAATCCCCTCCTCAGAGCCAGAAGACTTCTTCTCGTGTTTATCTTTACCGCCCATAACAACATGAGCATTCTGCATGGCTACTGCCACTGTCCGACCATCTTTTTTATCGATGGAATCCCCCTCAACGTTGATACCGAGCTTGGTGAGTAAAGAATACCGGTGGTTATTATAAAACGACTGGTCATGAGACCAATGTCCGTCGAATGCCAGACCAAAGTCTGAAATTTTCAGGTGTCCAGAGGCCGAAATTAAGAAGTTATCTGGTTTGATATCACGATGGATCCACCGTAACCGATGAGCCTCTTCGATGCAGAGGATCATTTCGGCGATATACCATTTCGTGACTGCCTCAGAAAGAATATTATCTCGGATCAAGAGGCCCAAAAAATCTCCACCAGGCATATAATCCATAATCAGATAAAGGTTATTCGCGTCTTGGAAGCTAGCAATGAGTGGTACAACCCTGTATAAGACCAGGTCAACGTAAGTCTCTACAATTTGACCAAGAAGGAGCACTCACCATCTTGACCCCTCCGAAGCAACAAGAAAGTCTCTCTCGGCTCGCAAGTGCCCTTCCTGGCTGTTCCGTAACATATCCGATTTGCGAATGACTTTCATAGCGTAAACTTCCTTTTTCTTGGGCTCCAAAAAACTGAATGGGCTGAGGACATCCTCTTTCTCTCGAACAAGGCGAACAACTCCAAAGCTTCCTTTGCCAAGTACCTTCACAATTTCGTACTGGGAGACCATAGGATCCATTCCTTTTTGCTTCCGGAAGTGGTTCCTAGACTTCATTACTCGGACTTCACGGAGATAGTTCGTCTCACTATGAAGCCAATCCCGACGATGCTCAACCATTTCGGCGTGGGTCATGTGTGCCGAACTCTCATAAAGAAGGCCCTCAAACTCTCTAAGGCGTAGGGATCTAGGACTTGGTCCACTTGCAAGTAATCCGTTATAATGGGTTTCAAAGAATATCTTTGCCGCAGCGGCCTTTTCAACAGTGATGACAGCTAAGTTTGCCGTTAGCGTAATCCGATGTACTGCTCGATGAATCTGTGTTCTGAATATTTCTGTTGCATGCAAGAAAATCACAAGTCAGAATAAAACTTACTTGGAACAGGTACTGGCGCCATCGTAACCTCTTGTGCCACCTCCGAAATGGGCATCAAGCTATTATTAACAATCGTCTCTTCCGCTACCTGCTGTTTCGTCACGGCTGTCTTCTTGCTTTCGGTATTCGATGAATGCCCTGACAGCATCTTTCCAGCGGAAAACTTGGAGTCCAAACTCGTCATGCCTGTGGAATTCGTCCTAGCTGGAGCGGACTGTTTGCCGGCGCTATTTCCACTTGTCTCTCCACTCGTTGAAGGTGAGACTTCTGGTGTAAGCTCCAACACCCCCTTTTCAAGTGAGAGACTCGGTCGACTCTTGGGCGAACGAATGACAACGGTAGGTGGCTGTGCCGATGGACGCATATTGTTGAATGACATCGAGACCTTCTTGACCAGCTCTCTCGCGAGTTCCGCATTGCCCATCTGGGGGGTTATAGGGGGTGAAGGCTCGAGATTGCTCGCGCTCGACGCTACATTTATCAGCTCTGAGATTGAAAATCGGAGGGGGGCAAGTCTTGCCTGAAAGAGCGCTGTTCACGGAAAGACTTGTGGGACTCTTACCACTGTTTGTCAGGGAGCGTAGAACAGAGAGGATTTTCGAACCATGGCGGCGGATTTTTGACGGCCGCGGACTGTTGTCTTTGCTGGGGGATATAAGGGTATTTGATCGGTGTTCAAGAAGCTCGTCGGTGTCATCTTCATAAATAACGAAGTCGCCAGGACCATCGCCCTGGCTGCGAATTCGTTTCATGCCTGGAATCGAGAACGTGATAATTTATATACGCTGGAATACTGTTGTGATAAAGAGTGTACGTCTTGGTGAAGAGATTTGCCATAAAATGGCAGCCATCTTGAGTGAAAACAAAGACATGAGATGCAAACTTGAGGTGGGTGTTCGTGGTGCTAATGTCGTTGGGTGCACCTTCCTTCCTGGTATGATTACCTTTCCAAACATGTCGCCAAATCTAAACCAAACAGCTTCAGAGTTTCGGTCTCACATACACCTCGGAACCAACGGTCACTCACACACATCACCATCACCAACGACAGTTCTTATTTAGTGACAAAGTCAATTCAATTTAGCTGCTCTACGTACTGAAAATTGAGCATACTAAATTCTGTAAAAAGCAAAGATGATTTTTGGATAAAAACGCCGTATTATGCACAAACCCCATCATCCCATGAGCATTTCCCCCACTTCCACAAAGTCTATGAAGACCTAGGCCATAACCACTGCTCAGGTCGGGGACAGATGCAAAATACACCACACCAACGAGGTGTTCGGAACTAAAAAAAAATGAGGACTCCTGGAATATGTTGCACCAGCGCCATTGTCGAGTTTTACATTAGTGGCAAGAGATCCAATTGCTTGAGATCATCTCTGAAAAGGCGCATAATTGATCAATTGTCGACAGCCACCTTTTGTGGTGCGGTCGTCTACTTGATCTCCAACATCTTGACGTCGAAGACGAGAGTGCTGTTGGCTGGGATGCCTGGAAGCGACTTGGATCCGTACGCAAGGTTTGCGGGGACGGTGAGACGGCGCTCACCACCAACCTGCATACCGGCAATACCGAAGTCCCAGCCCTGAATGACCTCTCCGACACCGAGCTTGAAGCTGAAAGGCTTGCCCTTCTTGTTGGCATCAAAGACCTTGCCATCAGTGAGCTTTCCGATGTAGCGCATGCCGACACGGTCCCCCTTCTTCGCCGCTGGTCCGGAACCAATCTTCTTGTCGTCAACCTTGACACCCTTGACGGTCCTGACGCCGAGCTCAGCCTTTCCCTTGGCGGCAGGCTTTGGGGCCTCAGATCCAGTCGGTCCTTGCTCAAGGTTCTTTGCGAATTGGACCTTCTTGGCGTCCTTCTCGGTGGCCTCGGAAGCGATGGCCTCTCCCTTGTTGTTCTTGAGCTTCTTCTGCTGCTTCTTGCTCAGCTTCTCGCCGTTGGTGCCAGTCTTCTCCATGATCTCGTCAAGAGTCTCAGCTGGCTCCTCAGCGGCGCGCTTGTTCTTTCCCTTCTTATCAGCCTTGGTGACAAGCGCGGGGACCTCCTCATCATCCTCAAGCTCGAGGATGCGGGGGTCATCAAGAGTGTCCAACTCGTCGCTCTCCTCATCATCGTCAAGGAGCTCATCCTCATCGGGAGACAGGTCGTAATCCTCATCATCCTCATCGTCCTCCTCATCAGAGTCGTAGACACGGTGGTGGTGGTTGTGTCCATCATCATCAGCAATGAGGTAGTTTCCGGTAAGGTGGATGGAGTGGGTTCCGGTGACCTTGAAGAAAACACGCTCATCCTCTCCGATGGTGATATCGATAGGCTGCTGGAAGTTCTGTAAAGGAAGTTAGCAACACGCTGCGTACTTAGTTTCTCTTGAAATCTCACCTTCTCTGCGTCCAATGTGCAGATAACAAACTCCTCAATCTCCATATCCTCCTCGTCATCCTCATCGGAATCCTCTTCATCATCATCCTCCTCCGCAAGGGCGGCCTTGGCCTTACCCTTCACCTTCTTGGGCTCATCCTCCATATCCTCATCGGAGTCGTCCTTGTCAATGGAGGCCAAAAGCTCCTCGAGGGCAGCCTGCTTGCGGGCCTTCTTCGACTTGGCGGGGTCGCTGGGTCCAGCCTCCTCATCCTCCTCCGAATCATCTTCCTCGGAATCCGGTCCGGAAAGCAGAGCACGCATGTACTCATCATCGTCATCACCCTCCGAATCATCCTCATCATCCATGGGGCCAATTGGCTCGCGGATCAGCTTGAGAGTTGCGCGTGCAACAGTGCTGCCCTCGGATGCCTCTGGGTCGATTGGTGCGCTTGGGTCAATTGCAGCCATGGTAATGCGGAACTGTGAATGGACAGTCAGTTTTGCGGCCATGATTATAGGGAAGCCAAGGGCGTTGCTTGGAATAAGCCCAAGCAAACGGCGCAAGCTCGATTAGAGTGTCAACTTACAGTCGCTGGGAAGTCTGGGACCGCTGGGACGATCTCATCGCCACATGGCACCTCAAGGCCGTAAAAGGCAACCTAGAAATAAAAATCAGTCTCTCTTCGCCGAAACCAAAGATCAACCCTAGGTCTTGGAATGTTTATCTTGCGACAATGGGGAATACGCACTGGAGTAAGGGAAGGCATTTTGTGAAATGGAGAGTTGAAGTAGGGTGATAAGTGGTGGGGGAATTGAAGTCTATCGCAAAAATAGAACTGTAGAGGTGACGGGGGAGAGAAGAAGCGGGTGAAGGAAGAGGAAAGATGGAAGGGTCTTAACGAGCCTCGAAAACTTTCTGGGAAACAATTTTTGAGAGGCTCCGGCGCTAAGATAGCCTTATCTGGGTGGTAACCAGGCAACGGTCATGTGATTACCCACATTGCCCCGCAGACTCTGGTTTTGAACCAAAGTTGAAAAGTATCATTTTTAGCATGAAAGAAAATATCTTTTTCTCTGTATTTGCGTTGTTGTCCTGGTCTAAAATACTATTGACTTCAAATTTTGACAAAAGTAAACACGGCCAATGTCAGCCACTGTGATACTAGATCACAATAGCCGACGGACGGTCTTTAAGAGCTCGGGATAGCAACAAAACGACTTAAGCACGCTAGGTCGTGGAGAAATGGGTCCATTGATGTTTATAATAGTACAATGAAAATAGTTGCGTAATGAAGTGTGTTTACATAGTAGCCTGGTGCACAAACATTCCCTCAATAAATAGAATTCTATGGAAACTGAAATCCATATTTTTAATACGATGGAAAAAATAAAATATTTCACAGCAGCACAACAATAAAAACGAGCCAAGGGTGATGTGCAAAAGAATTAAAATTTTAATTGGGTATCATAGTTAATTCGTATCAAGCTTAAGTCTAAAAGTTGAAGTCGATGCTTCCAACTCCACGTTCCGAAACGGCCTGCTGGATGTGCTCCTTTATCCCATCCAACGCTTCCCTCCACCCCTTCTCCCCTATTTCCGTCTGGAAACCATCACCGCCAGAATCATCAATTAGCCATACGATCCACTTTACAACAGACACGGCTTTTGCCATGTCCTTCTCATCAAGCACCACCCGTCTCAAATACCTTTCCATAGCTTTTACATCGTCCTCATGAGGGCCTTCGTTTCTAAACTCAGTATACCACTGGCTGATAGTCTTTCGTAGGTCAGGTAGTACCGATATGTCTGCAGTAGTAAAGGTAGGCTTTCGAGGCCGTGGAGGCAGTTGTAATTTTCGCTGACCCTGAGGAGGCTCTGGGGCTCTCTTCTTGGTTCTGTTCGGTGCGACAAGACCAGATCGGGCGGCAAGGCGAGCTCGTCTGTGCTCTGCAATTATCTCATCACGCATGTCTTCTGGAATCGCAGCCAGAAAGTCTGGATCAACGGTATCTGCGTCTTTGGCGATATCGCCAGCCCGTGTGCTCGATTCGGCTTTTCGACCAGTGAAAAAATTAGATTGAACCAGTGTTGAGTTTGAGGTGCTTTTGCTGAGTCGACTTTTCATCAATCCGCTTGTGTGGTTTTTGGTCGGCGTAGTCGGTTTCTTAGCCATATTTGACTTCCCTGTCTTGCGCGGTGAAAGGGAAGCCATCCTTTTCTGGGGCGGGTTGCCACGAGTGGCCCCATAAGAGGCTAAAACCTCAGCTTTGACATCTTCAGGTAGTGATTCAAAGACTTCTGGATCCAACTGAGACGGGAGAGATGCAGCTGGAGGCACCAAGTTAGCCGACGGTGAGTTTGGCTCCGGCGTCGGTGTAGTGGATCGCGATTTCAAAGTTGGCCTCGGGGAATTGCTCCACGGAGAAGCCCTTGAGGGTGTATTGCTTTTTCTCTGAGCCATTAGTTTCGATCGAATATCCGAAGGTAACTCGGCCAAAACGGCTGGATCAACCTGAGTGGGAAGAATAAACTGAGTACCAGTCATATTCAGGGGCTTCAATGCACTTGGATCGGCAGCATTCGCTCTGGTAATGGCTGCTGCTGGATGGATTGGTGTTGCTCTTGGCTTAAGTGGGCTATCGGGATCGATGTCTTCGATTTCTGCGTAAGGTCGATTAGGTGTTGGTCTGGACTTCCGAGGTGTTTCTGGATCATCTATCGGATCCAAAATCTCATGGCGCGGCGGCCTTGGGACAGAAGGCTTTGGAAATGAAAGCGTTTTTTGGCTGCCATCAGGTCGACCATCCGCTGAATGCTTTATTGGTTCTAGCTTCGTCATCTGAACACCAAGTCCTCGTAGCTCCCCAGGAGAAAACCCAAAAGCACGGAGGACCGAGATTGCTTCTTTTGCAAGTATGTCGATTGCATTCGTGGCAACACCTAAACTGACACTCTTGTTGAAAACATCGCATTTGCCGTGGCCGAGGTGCTTCGCGGTGTCGAAAGGAGAATCTGCCGATTTCCGCATAATCTTAACTGTGAGTTGTCGCCCTTTGACTGCCTCATTCATGAGCCGTTTATGTAATTCGCCACAGAGGTTCTTCACAAACTCCTCTGCTTCTGGCTGGTTTATGAACCGAATACCCCAGTTGACTTCCGCTGAGACAGACTTTCGAGTGATAAGTTCCCCAACCTCAGTGTGGTCAATACCGCGAGAATAATCCCATATTTTCTCACCTGTCTTGGGCCCCAGGACGGTCATAAGCCTATCTTTCGTGGAATTTCGCACGTCCTTGACAAACTTGATACCAATCTCCTCAAGTTTGCCACCGATACTGTAAGCAACACCAGGTAGATTTCGAACCGAAAGCTCGCCAATAAAATCCAGAACCTCCTCTGGTTTGATCTGATATTGGCCTGCTGGTTTTGCCTTGCGAAGCGCAACTTTGGCAAGCAGGATGTTGGACCCAATACCAACAGAGACGGCGCAGTTTGTAGCATCTTTGATTTTCTGGCGAAGTGTTTGGCCAATTTCGTCCGCTTTCTTTTGCTCTTGACGGATGGTTTCGTCACTATCGTGAACACCACCAGGCTCGTTGGCAGCAACGCACACGGATGAAATATCGACCAAAGCCTCATCAATGCTGACACTCTGAACCACACCCCCAACGCTAAGAATAGCCTCATAGAATTTCTTACTTGCGTCTTCGTATGCGGGAAAGTCGTATGGTAAAACCTTTATGTCTGGACATAGGCTCTGTGCCTGCTTCATCCACATGCCATTTTTAACGCCGAAATCTCGCGCAAGGTAATTGCAACTGGCAATTTCAGATCCACTGCCAGTTCCATGTGCTACAGCTGCTGGTTTATCGACGTATTCCGGGGCACTCAAAAGGGATATGGCACAGAAAAAGCTATCGAAATCCACGTGCATCACATACCGTCGAGAACCCGGTTTCCGTTTCAATCTATTCTTTTGAGATAGTGATTGCTCAGAGGCCATCTGCTGGAATTTGGACTTGAGTTCAGCTTTCCATGTTGAGAGATGATGAAGCCTGGATTCTGAGTAGAACTGCTTTAAAAAATCGGGATTTGCGGTAGACGACTGTCTGATTTTCGGGTCAGCTAAGAGCATGGCATTGTGCTCTTCTGCTGTGATAGGCTTTTCTCCTTTACTGGCTAGAGTAGTTTCGATAGAGTGTGATCTCTTACGACCTCGAGGGGAGGAAATTGCACTGGTGGATTCGCGAACTTCGGCAGTTTCCTCGTATATTTGTTCCACTGCGTCGCCTTTGGGAGACTGTTTCGCCGATTCGATCTTCGCGGATTCCGAAGCCACAAAATTGGAATCTGCCGCATTCAACGCATCTTCCAATGAAGATGTAAGCTCAAAGCTTTCCGTATTTGATAACTTGAGTTCAGTATCAGGCTCCTCTATGTCTTCGCTGTCATTGGGTTTGGTGTGAGTAAGATGTTGTGAACGGCGATGAGAACTCTGAGAGTGCGTATAAATCGGCGCCCTGCCATCACTTGTACGCCTGATACTTTCAACATCCAATGCCTCCTCCTCATCGTCAATCTCATCCGCAATATTCTTAACTTGACTGTTATACCAGCTCGTCTTCGTTTGGTCCATGTAACCCTTCTGTCTGGCTTCCACTCTATTCACAACCTTCCCCTGTTCGAACCCCAACGTTTTTTGCTTCACCCCTTCATCGAGGACCTTATAACTCTGCCATGGTAGCGCTTTGCCGTTGGCCACACTATCCACTATCCATGCTGGCTTAACGATCCTGTAATTGCGGAACTCAATCGCCTTTTTCGGCGTCAAGTTCGCCGCAATAATATGCGTCGCTGTCGTCTTCCCATCAAGATATTGCACGAAGCCGCCTCCATGAGTGACTATTAATTTGTGCAAGTCGTTCAATGAAGGCTGCGTGTATCCATTCACATGGGCAACAATGCCTCTAAAGATCGCTGGCTTATCAGGAGACTGAGCCCGAAGGTCGGCATCGAGATTTTGAAGCTTGATCTTCTTACGACGGAAGTACTCTGAAAATCCACCGAAATCCGAGCCCGTGTATTCCTCGCCTTCCTCAGTGTCGAAGGTATGCGATGCGATGCGTTTATGCGTTAAGTTGGAGTTCTTCTCCAGCCTGGAACCCATCATGGGCTTTCAAAACTCTCAAGTCATCGCCTTAGCCTTTGCAGGAGTTACTCCGTCTGTTCACACTTTATTGCGCTTGTGAAATAACCTGGGAAATGTTCTAAGCTGCCTATCGCCACCATCAGTTTGGCGTCGGAAGACGCGCTGGAAACACGCAGTCACATGACTGCTTACGTCACATGCTCACTTTCCAAATATAACACAGAGGAGGGTTGAGTGTATGGCGTTTTATTATCATTCTCTAGCCCCATAATAGTTGCAAATAGCTGCCTATGATCTTTGTGCAAGGCAAATAACACTATGTTCAAAACTACGTGAAGTCTCTTTTCGTTTGAATCACAGGTATGACTGAGCTATATCGTATAGACCACCAACCAAAGTTGAATCATGATATCTTTCCATATAGTTACATGAAGAGGTAATAAACCTGTAAGATCCCCGAGGAACAAAAGCCGTAGCTGTTATCTTCAAAACCCACCCATACATCCAACGCCCCAGACCATGCCCTGTTCCAATTGCCCGACGCCATGAACATTTGCTTTCAACCAACGAAGTAACGCATCGCATCATCAAAACTACCTGGGCATAAACTGAGCCCTCAGAGCCAATAGCTGGTTCCTCTCTGCGGGCGCTAACTGATCGATCAACTCCTGGGGCATGGAAAGAACCTGCTGGATTAAAGCGTCGGCATCTGGTTGCCCAGCTGCTGCTGGAGGTGGCTGCTGTTGGTAATTTTGTTGAGGTGGTGGCGGATATGGCATGCCGTGAGTAGGTGGGGTTCCCATTTGCCCTGGGGCTGGGTATCCGCTTGGTGGCGCATAACCTTGGCCTGGAGCAGAGGGGTATTGGCCCTGAGGGGTTGGGGCTTGTGTTGGAGCTGCGCCGGTAGCTTGTGGTGGTGCTCCTGCAGCGTCTACCACAGAGGCGAGAGAATCGGTACTGACGAGGCCCATGAGTAGCAGAGCCTGGAATATCGCGTAGGAAAGCTGAGGGGCTTGACGGAGAAGTTCGATGGCTTTTCCCTGGTCTGTTGTGACGAGCGATTTCATCTGGGAAAGGACATCGAGAAGCTGCGATGGTGGCAGTGTATTGAGTGTGCGGGAAATCGAGTCTGGGCATGTGAGTCCCGGAGGAAGGTCGATACCTTGAGGCAGTGGTGGTAAGGTGCTTGAGCCGTTTGGTGGAGCCATGCCAGGAGGGGGGACGGGCACTCCGTTCAAGGGAAGAGGCGGGTGTTGGTAGCCGGTGGGGGCAGACTGGAATAATAGTCAGTATGCGATTTATATATGATTCAAATAAAGCCTTACTGTCTCGTCTTCGGCGCCATCGTTGGAGAAGTCGACTCGAAGCTTGCGGTTCATAATTTCGTAGTCATTGAGATTCCGCACTGCCGAAGCTGCAGAGTCTAGTAGACCGGACGTTAGTACTTGCTTATCTTCAAAGAGAATATGCCACTTACCTGAATCTGGGTATTCTGCGAATCCGAAGCCTTTGGGGCGACCAGTTTCGCGATCATACACCAGTCTGAAATTAACAACCTTGCCCGCGCTACTGAATATGTCTATTATCTGCTCTTCTGTGAGACCTATCTATAGCTTTAGCGCATGCGATTCACGAGGCGCAAATGTAACCATACCGTACGGAATGTTGCCCACGAATACGGACTTCGACGGTGGCTTTGTTGACATAATGGCGGTTGGTCAAGGACCTCTGCAAGTGCAGTCTTCTGTTTCTGGGCTGAGATTGTTTGATATAACAGGAACCACAGGAATCGCGCAACCTTCAATCAGGCACAAAGATCAATTCAATGAGTGGACGAAGTTGATCTTCACGTTCACCTCATGCGCAAAGGTGGGAGGAGATGGGGACGAGATGGAGTATATCTGCAATATCTCTCACTATATGAAGACTTTCGCCTTTACAGATTCCAAGTAATACTTCAGTCCCAGCTCCAAAAGTGTGAAATGAATAAAGGGATTGAGAGTGTCCGTTCGTTGTTCCACAACAATGCATAAAGACCTGTATCGTTACTCTGTTGCGGTACAACTTTTGTGGTGGTTAGCTTAGATTCCGAGATGTAAAAGTGCGCTAGTACGTAACGGGACAGTACCGTCGACATCTCGAACAATTCTCCAGTAACGATCAACCACATCCAGTGTCCGGTCACCAATTTCCTACAACACCCTCTCCAATACGCAACTATGTCGCTTCCTCCAAACGCCCGCGATGCTTGGTCGCAGCTTACCAAGATGGCGCAGAATGCGCAGAAGAAGGGCGGAGCTCCCGGCCCTAAGGGTGCAGGAGCTGGACTTGGAGCTATCTTCCTGCTAGGAGGCGGCATTATGCTGGCAAACAATGCGCTTTTCAACGTCGACGGTGGTCATCGCGCCATCAAGTACACGAGATTGGGCGGTGTGAAGCAGGAGATTTACGCTGAAGGTCAGTGAGGCCCATCTGGTGATGCTGACGGAGTTATTGGGATTCGGTATTCGAGCACGCGCTGACTTTCCGGTACTATATAGGCACACACATCAAGATTCCATGGTTCGAGACCCCGATAGATTACGACGTTCGCGCGAAGCCACGGAATGTTGGCTCTCTTACCGGCACCAAGGATCTTCAAATGGTCAACATCACCTGCCGTGTCCTTTCCAGGCCGAGAGTCGAGGCCCTCCCCCAGATCTACCGCACATTAGGCACGGATTACGACGAGAGAATCCTTCCCTCCATCGTCAACGAGGTGTTGAAGAGTGTTGTAGCACAGTTCAACGCGTCGCAGCTGATCACCCAGCGTGAGAACGTTGCCCGTCTCGTCAGAGAGAACCTTTCCATCAGAGCCGCCAAGTTCAACATCATGCTTGATGATGTTTCCCTCACTGTATGTCATCCTCATCCTTACTTTACCTTCCTGTACTAATGAAACCTAGCACCTCGCCTTCTCCCCAGAGTTCACTGCCGCCGTCGAGGCCAAGCAGGTCGCCCAACAAGAAGCCCAGCGTGCTGCCTTCGTTGTCGACAAGGCCCGCCAAGAGAAGCAGGCCATGGTTGTCCGTGCCCAGGGTGAGGCTCGTTCCGCAGAGCTGATCGGAGATGCTATCAAGAAGAGCCGCTCGTACGTCGACCTGAAGAGAATCGAGAACGCACGCGCGATCGCGACGATCCTACAAGAGGCCGGAGGCAAGAACAAGGTGTACTTGGATTCCGAGGGATTGGGACTGAATGTTACTGAGGGCTACGAGGATAAGACGAAGAAGTAATGTGAGAGCGGAAGGGAAATCTCCACTGTATTCTGAGCGCTTGCTGTATAAATATCAAAATGTATAAGACTTGTCAGTTGGTCAAAAAGCCGCTCTATTTATAATCGACTATTATCTGTTCATATTCGCTCGGAAAGTCGGTAGAGTTGGGTTACGTCCGTAGAAGCTTCCTTTGCCAGTGTGTTCACTCCACCGCCCCCCTTTCTGTAGTCCAACGCCCATTCACCTCTGTGTCAAGTAGAACCGGCCGCCTCTGTCTCATACCATACGTCTTAGTTACCGCCGCGAAGAGCAAGGACGAGATGCAGTGTTGCGCCACCTTCTAGGTTGTATTCAGTAGCCGTCTTGTCGTCAACCCTGTGCCGTTACATTGTCAGTATGTTCTTTTGCAGCGCCGCCTAACTCAGGGCTCATGACACCAGACGTACATTTGCTTGCCGCCGTAAATCAGTCGCTGTTGTGCAGGTGGGATGCCCTCCTTCTCCTCAACCTTTTCCTTGATTTGCGAGACCTTTGGAATACTGTTAGCCAGGTGGAAGTCCAAGCTGTGGCCCAAGAACCGCTGCATAATATCGATAGTAAAAGGGCATCAGGCGGGACAGTACCTTGTAGTCGTTTTCGATGTCTAACTCGATCTCCTTCCCTGTGAGTGTGCGGACCCTGCACCACATGTTAGCTGAGTCCTAGGCTTTCTGCACTCTTCCTGAGACGCATCTTGAGGCTTACTTGATTAACATCTTGGGCGAGAGGTAGTTGCGATATGGGCAGTAGTATAGTTGAAGAGGTTGCAGAGGTCTGAGTCGGAAATGCCTTGTGGGAGAGCGCAGCAGGCTGACAATAATCCACAACGAGGCTGCCGAGAGGTGGTGCGGGACCCCACTGGAGGTACTCAGTACTTCCTCGCGGTTAATGTTGTAAGCGCCCAAATCGGGGACTTATGACGATTCGGTTGGCCAGATTGCGGCTGCGGATTAATTATGTGTACGTCTTGATGCAAAATAGTAAGAACGGGGCATATTTCGAAATGGTAGAATCTCAGGTTTCTCTTTACCTACGATTATTGAGCGAGGAAAGTGCGGAGGCTCCCAGGTGGTTCGATTTCAATGGAATCCCCCCTTCCATCTGTTTGATATAGCTCCATGCGGGGTGCAGTGGCAGACGTCACCTCCTCGATGTGACCCGGGTTTCCGAATTTGCTCAAGTGATCTCGCACTCAAACCGATATAAATCACAGCAGCTATTTTCTCGTAACTACCTCCGACCTAGAAATCAATCCCATCTTATGCTCATTCATCAATTGTATTTCCTGGAGTCTGTAGCTTTCACATAGCTGTCCCATCCAATCTGCCACTGCAGCAGCACAAACCACCAGCCAAAAAATGTTCAGACGCGTCACAAGGAGACTGAGCAGATCCTCTGCAGATGCAGAGGATCATGTCACGAGAGATATCAACAAGAGCGTCATGACCAACAGACCGCTTCTCGTTATTGCAGGCTCGACGAAGACCTTTGACAGTGCGGTTATCCAGCGCTGGAGGGACGAAGGCTTTGAGGTGCATTATGAGCACGTGCATGGAGACTCTCGCTCCAGTACATTCGCAGTAGAAGCTCACGGCGACAGTTTAGAATCGGGGGAGAGTTATGCAATTGTTCGTTACCATCGCCTGCCTTCTTTGATGCGTTGTGATCAGAGCAGCCCCTGCTTATTTCACATCACATAACCTGCCAAACTTCCGCTAATTATGCAATAGATAACATATGGCGAAGCTGCTTCTGTCCTGTTAGCCAAAATGCTTCAGGCTCGTGGCAAACTATGCGCCATCGTAGCATTCTACCCCTCCACCCTACCGGATGCTGGCTCCACCCCGGCCAAGGACCTTCGAGTGCAAGTCCACCTCGCTGGAGACCAGCCCTTTGCTCCCAAATACCCAAACTTCAACTACCCAGGGACCCAACCCGGCTTTGACGAGCCCGATAGTGGTGCATATGACCGCATTGCCTCAGGTCTAGCATGGAGCCGAGCGTTGGATTGTATAAGACGAGGATTCAGTATCGATGCTGACTTAGAGGGCATATGGGAACGCCATCTTGCTCGTACGATCCCCCCTCACCAGCCCTCACATTTGCTCTCTTCACTAACACCAAACCCGCAGATGAGTTCGTCACCCGCGATGCCGTCGCAACCATAGGAACAATGACCGCCAACCCCTCCGTGGTCCACATCCCCACCCTAACAGGCGGCGTCGGCAAGCGCGAGCTCCTCCGCTTCTACGACGAGTTCTTCATCCCCTCCAATCCACCCAGCATGCGCACTACCCTTCTTTCCCGCACCGTCGGCTCCGACAAGATCATCGACGAGATGTTGATCTCGTTCACCCACACTCAGGAGGTCCCGTGGTTGTTGCCCGGGGTGCCGCCCACGGAGAAGTATATCGAGGTTGTGCTTGTGAGTGTGGTTAAGATTATAGGGGGGAAGTTGGAGTCGGAAAGGCTGCACTGGGACCAGGCGAGTGTGCTTGTCCAGGCTGGATTGTTAGATGCGAGATTGGGTGCGGTGGGGTTGGGTGAGGGTGGTGTCAGGAGGCTGCCGATCGTTGGTGCTGAGGCTCCACGGATAGCGTTGGAAGGGAATGAAGGGTCGGTGGCGTTGAATGAGCTGATTCCGGAGTGGTAATAGATGGGGAGTTTTCCGGCTGGGCTGGAACGAGGTGGGATTAGTTGTGGGATGGTCTAAGGAAAATAGTGACAAATAGACGGTCAATGAGGCTCACGATATTACATTTGGTATACTATTCATTGTAACAGTTCATCAACATTCATATTAACTTGTGTCGTGTCTATGGTATCTATCCCTTCAATAATTGAACTCCTTTATGCGTGCCAGTGCTTTCACATGCATCTATACCCTGTCATCAAACTCCTTTCGTGATTTATGCGTGCAAATGCATCTACATATGTATATACCTATGCCAACCTCCCAAACTCCTCAGAAAATGCAGAAAACAAAACACGCCATCTACGCCCGACGAGGCTTCTTTGGCGTCATGAACGGATCTGAAGGTGGTGGGCGCTTGAAAACCTTCCTTGGTTGGGGTTTCACTGGGTGTGCACTCTTTGGCTGTTCAGTGGCCACACTCGGTGATGACTGTCTTGAGCGCGCAGGTGGACTGGCGCTCTTTCGCTCTTGCAGTCTTGCTTCCCATTCTTCTGGAGGAACATCTGTTGTGCGCTTCGTCGCTGGCTTGACTGGGGAAGGGCGGTAGGTGAACGGGTCGGCGTAATCGTTTCCGTGAAGCTTGCGCTTGGCCGTCGCGGTCAGCTGACGTTCATGGTATGCGCCAAAGAGCTTTTCGATATCATCATCGTCGTTTGCGGAGCTTTCATTGACGCCATCGGAGGGAGTGTTGAAGTCGAGGACCTGGGGAGGTGCAAGGTATGGCTGTTTCTCTTCGACAACGGATGGCTTCCTCATACCAGACTGTTTGATGGCTTGAAGACGAGCCTCGCGTTCTCTCATGGCGGAGCTTTGAGCTGGGATCCCGATAGATGCTGGGGCTGGGGAATTGCGTGGGCTAAGCTTCTTCTTCTCAGCTTCAGCTGCCTTGCGATATTCATTGACCATGCCAGCTGGAGCCTTTCTGATTTGACTCCGATAATCTTGGACTTTAGCTTGCCCCTGTCGACGAGCTGCAATAGCCATGGCGGCCTCACGTCTGGCCTTTTCAACAATGTTGACTCTCTTCTTGACTCCTGTCGCAGCATATCCAATCGTAGACATTGACGGAAGTCGGCGGCCCGGAGCACCGATTCGATTTCCAGATCTGCCACCGCGACCGACAATAGGGACCCCGCCATCATTTGCACGCATGCGGGAGTCTCTTGGTGGTTTGGGCATGTATCGAGCTTCAACCTTCTTGCTAAGGTTGTTTGTTTGCGCTTGCATGATTCCTCTCATCGCCTGTCTGAGTTGCTCTTTATCATGATCGATTTTGGCCTTCTGTTCCGTCATATACTTCTTGTAGACGGCTGGCCAGTCGGCGGGGTTGTTTGGGCGATAGTTCTTTTCGCGCCAGTTCTCAACGTCGCGCTGGATGAATTTTTCCCACAGCTCGACCGTTTCGCCGACGATTTGAGGTGAGGCCAGCTCGATTTGTCGGAGCTGCTCCGGGATCTTTATTCTCGCGAGAATTGGTTTGACAAGTTTGTATGGCATACGGCCAACATCGTATATATCTAGGGCTTATTAGACGATGGAGCCTACGGTTCCAATGATAAAGCATACCTTTGATATTCCTTATAGCTGCTCTCTCGCACATTTTCTTGAGACTGGATAGGCGCACATGCTCAGGCGATTCTTCTTCCTTGGAAGCCATGGTTGGTATTGAGTTCGGTATATTGTGTTGAGTGTAGAGGAATAGGAAATGTGCCTTGGTAGATTGGTGTCATTCAAAAAAGTGATTGGTGAGTGAGTGATTCGTGGGTGATTGTGGAAGAAGTTCGAAAAGCTAGAAGTGAGAAGCGGCCTGTTGAGATGAATATTCAGGCGAAGCAGGTAAGAAATAATCTTGGTAGGAGAGTTGATACATTGTGGTGGTATTGTCAGGTATTGTCAATAGGAAGCGTAACCATTGTGGTGGTGGGTTCAATAGGAACCACAATAGGAAACTCGAGGCTGAGCTTAAGGCACGTCGGCCCATCGTACACCAATCCCTGTCGACTCCACTAATACCGGCTCCCAACGCTAAACCTATTTTAAATGAGCTCCAAGTTTAGTGTCAGCCTTGCGACGAACGGCGTGTGCTTTTCCAGATTGGTACTACAACAGCCCACGACTTGGACTTCATTAACTCGTCCCACAACGACCCTGAAAGTAAACCCACAGGTTGGAGACTGAACATTGCCAATTCTCCACACAGCCTCTGGCTGAATTTGCCAACAATGTCTTCCTTCCAACTCCTCGGCCAACGCGAAGAAGACGAACTTCACAAAACGCGCATCCTCAACATCGAAGAGAAGCCATTCAAGCGCATCACCAAACGGCTCCTCGCCCCCGGCGCCCTCGTCTCAACGCCCC
>JPJW01001124.1:0-14267 GCA_000750755.1 Pseudogymnoascus sp. VKM F-4513 (FW-928)
GTACCTCCCCCCCCCCTCCATCCCTACCGCTTCATGCCAACTCCGCATCCTGTAGAGTAACTACAACTCTCCGATGCAATACCTCTCTTCCCTGTCGCATACACTACCAGCCACGAGGTCTGACGTCTTGCCAAAAAATAATAATAATCCCGGGCCAACCTCAAACCTCCCGCCATGCTTCCTCCCACCTCTCGCGGCGCTTCGAGAACCGTCCGCCGCGCTCTAGACTCTCCGCCTTAGTGGCCCTACTGATATGTGCCCAGACTATACACCAGGAACCTTATGGACCGCACCTCCATCCCAAACCGTGCCCAGCTTACATTTACGGGGTCCCGGGACACTGACGTGACGACGCTGCTGCACTGAAAGCGGAAACGAATCGCTGGCGGCAAGGTAGGGGCCCTGCCCTGCACAACCACGCACGCACATCCTGACAAGCCCAACCACGCAGCGTCGCATCCATCCTTATCAAACCAACAAACTCGCTACTCGCCCACCACCCTCGGCCCGTTGGGGAGGGGGTGAGGGAGGGGCCGGTCGGCATCTGGTAAATGGCGGGCCCTCGTCTTGAGACGGCGCTGACGACTGCCCGCCCTCACCCCCCAGCAGCCGTGGGAAAGACCCGTTTAGCCGTTGGTGTGTCGTCGCGGTTGCCGCCAGAGGGGGAAGATGGCCGAATCAGCGATGATGATGTTTCAAGTTGAGGGTGGTGCTACATCTTCATATGATTCTATTTATTTTTAGAGAAGGAAGGCTGCGGCGGGTAATACGTTTGTATTTTGTGTAGATGGGCAGTGCTTATCGGCATATGCTCTTTGGATATATCCATGTCCTCACTTTGATCTATATCTACTCTATCCTATATGACAACCCCTCCAGCCTTTATAGTTGATGGATAGGAGCATCCGTCACCACCAAGCTCGACTTGATCTGCGCGATCTCCTCGTCGCTAAGCCCGCACTGCTCGCGGATATACGCTTCAGCCCCGCCATACTTCTCCCGGATCATCTTCAGCGTTGCCATCATATTCTCGGACCTGCATCCCGTAAGTCGTCTACTTTAGAACAGGGACAGCGCACATACCTCGCACTAAGCATATTCAACGCGCCGGTCCTATCAGACGGCACCGTCTGTGATGCCATGAGCCCGGCGACGACCTGCTCTCTCCACTGAGCGAGGCCAAGCTCCGTTAGCGAATACTCACGCGCTACGGTCTCGTCGTCGACGCCGCAGAGAGATAGAAGAAGTGCGCAGAGGACGCCAGTCCTGTCTTTCCCAGCTGTGCAGTGGAGAAGCAGTGGCGACGTTGGCCTTTGGGCGATGTGGCGTAGGATTTGCGTGTATGACTGCGGGGCATTTTTGAGAATATCCCCATATGCCGCCGTGAACCCCTAGATGAGATTAGCTATTTCCCTTTCATCCAAGAAATATTCTTTCGAGCTCTACGTTCGATCTATTGGAAGAACTTACCTCAGGACTCCCACTCTGGTAGTTCTTGAACCTCACCATGAGGTTCTGCGGGCTATAATCCACATCCGTAAACACCGGCGCAAACACCCTCTCACTCCCCTCAAACTCCACCACACCACCCTTCCCCGCCGCCTCCGCCTTCTCAATCTCGGGATTCGACCGTAAATCATACACATGCGTGATCCCCAGCGCCTTCATCGTCTTCTTGCCCTCTTCATCGATGCGATTGCTCGGCGCCCCCGCTCGATAAACTACCCCGCGGCGAATGGATCTTTGGGTTCCTGGCACCGGATAGCCGCCTAGATCGCGCAGATTAGGCAGGCCCTCTACCTGGATGAAGGGAGGCGATGGTAAGGTGGAGGTAGACATTTTGGAATGGTGGGTTCTGATAAATTTAAATTTACAGCTGCTGTAGTACCTCTGAGGTGTCTGGATATTGTAGATAGACCGACTATCACAGCCGAGGTTCATTAATCGTAGCTTGGTAGACCGCATTTTTCTTTCTATTTAAAAACCCCTTGGCGATTATATCGATGCGCCTAGCCCCCTTGGTGATCCTGGAACTACCATAACGGCGATGCAGAATACATAAACTATCTTGTAACTAAGACTTCAATGGTTCGTACCTGAATGACAGAGAGAAGTCGAAAGGTATGAGACGGGTCACGTGATCAGGTGAGCATTAAGCTAGACTTGCCACCTTCGATATCAATCTTCTACATGATGACTGGGGGAGTATTATTATTCACTCCTCACATCCAAAAATGAGGCAGAATGCCTGACGGAAACCACCCCCCATCAGGAGAATCACCTCCCCCCGCGCCGTCCCAGCACCACACCTCTGATGCCGCCCCTCACGCCCCCACCACCACACCCTCCTCGCCGCCCGATGAAAGGAAACAGCGTATCCGCGTAAAAAACCGCAGGAAAATGTACCTCGACACTCACCCCTCTTACTTCGACTCTCCCGACCTCGAAATCGTAGGTAAGTAACTCCCGCCTCCGCCGTTTCAACAGTATCTAACCCCCACCCAGACCCCCTCCTCTACGACCGCTGTGTGCGGCGATTTCAGAGCAACGCCGAGCGCGAGGCTGACGGACGGGCTAAGGGGTACTCGGGGGTGTTGGAGGCGGACTTGTATCGTTCGGAAGCTAAGCTCGCTGCGCTTGCGGGGCGGGGAGTGGGCGATGATACGAACGCGGGGCAGCGCGCGCAGGACCTAGCGTATGTCCCTGGGCCCGACGGACAGGTGTTGCCGGAGGATGAAGACGAGGTTCCGCAGACGAAGGAGGAGGGTATGGAGAGGTGGAGGGAGGCTATGACGTTACGGTTTTTGAGGGGTGGGGATGAGGACTTTGATTATGGGGAGGTGGATGGGAGTGAGGAGTGGGATGTTATTGAGCGCAAGGACGCGGAGGAGCATTGGTTTGAGGAGGAGGAGCCGGAGTGGGTGGAGGGGAGCCCGGAGGATAAGGAGAAGAGGGGAGAGACTGGAATACAAGATTTCTAATATAATATTTTTTGGCATTATCAAAATCGGCAGAGAGGAAGTCAGGAGGATCATGTGACTATTATCACGTGATATAGAAATTGACCCGCTATCGCTAGACGAAATTTGCGTGAAGCGAGCGTGTAGCTTCGAAGAGACCTCCTCGAAAATCTATTTAAACTGCGTCCGCATCCCTCCCACACCAAAATGCCACCCTCCTTAATACCGAAGAATTGTTCTTCAGTTCTCTCTTCCTCTCAATCGTCATGTAGGACGGGAAGCATCAGAGTTGCGCAGCCAGTGCGCAACTTCTCTGCCTCAACCACAAACCAAGGTCGTACGAGACTTCGCCGAATGATGTACTCCTGGCTCAATGGACCAGGCGAGAAGTTCAGGGAGCCTTTGGAGGGCTCATCCAACTACATGGGAGCCTATAGAAAAAATGGAATCTTGAAAAGGGCGGCGATGAGCCCTCCCGGAGCTCCTCTACTACCACCTTTCGGAGATGATCTGAAGCCGTTCGTTAAGAACGATAACTTCGTTTCGCAGCCTGTCACGAGTGAAGCGTTGAGGGAAGAGGTGTGGGAGAAGATCATGAAGAATGGCCTCTCTGTCAAGGAAGTCAGCATCGAGCTCGGCGTCGAGATGAGCCGCGTTGGCGCAATTGTCCGCTTGAAGGAGGTTGAGAAGGCATGGCAACGTCAGGTAAGAATCTACACCCCCCTCTCTCTCTACTCAATTCCACCAGCCTTGTCACCAAGGACTGAAGACACTTTATGATGATTGTATAAAATCGATTAGTCTATAAGACAAAACACATGGTTACAATACACACGCATGCGAGCCTCTCTGAATAGTGTTCCCCCAGCATTTGGATTTTTAGCAAACTGCTATTTTTGAATCAGCAATGCTAACATCCAACCTAGGGCAAACGTCTCGCCAAACCATACTCGAAAGCAATCATGCAAATGCTGCCCCATTCCGAGCCCTCTACCTCGAAACCCTTCGAATCCATCAGCGACCTTCCCGTCCACGCTGCCACCCAACAGCAGATCTTCTACCCCACCTCCGAATCCAGGCAATTCACCCGTGTTGACGCCGCCCGCGTATTCGCCGACGGACTCCTCCCCGCCGACCTGCGCGTTCCCCACCCTGAGCTCATCGAGGACGAGCGCCTCAGACTCCAGGGTGTGGGATACAAGGACATTGCTAAGCGCGCCGAGGGGCGCAGCAAGGCCGCCTACGAGAAGAAGGTCGCTGCCGACGAGAAGAAGCGTGCCCGCGAGGCCGCGGCTCTCAAGGTCGTCCCGGGCGTGAGGTGGGACTTCAAGTTCCGCGAGATCAGTGTCGATGCCGCTGGTGCGAATGGCAGGGGCAAGGACGGCACGGGATGGAGATACGGTGTCCCGCTGTACGACAGGCGGAGGGGCGAAGTCAAGATCCCTACCAGGGTGGCTTGAGCGTGTATGGATAGGAGGTGGCCTGTATGAAGTAAAGTTTGTGCTGATTAAGGGCGTTTTTTTGGGAGCATTCATTCAGCCTTGTACAGTACGATTGTGGTGGGAGCATTGCCGCTGAGCGTTAGAGCGCCAGGTATTATAGCCTTGTAGGATGAGAGATATTATTATATGTATAGATAGATTGGGCCACTGATGCCTTTATCTCAAGAATCAAATCAAATTCAGGAGATATATAAATGAGCTTACTTGTGAGGCTACTATTTGATGTGTTTATTGTCTATAGCATGCGGCTACCGTTGAAACTGAGTGCCTGTCACCCTGAGTTTCGGTTCGTCCATGTTATGAGGGGCAATATAGGGCAATATTGGTGCAAATTATAGAAGTGTTTTTTTTAGATTCTAACGTAACTGTTTCTACATTTACATCCTGAAGACACCAAACTTGGTAGGCTTGACCTCGTTCTTTCCACCCATCGCAGCCATCAGTCCCAATCCCAAGACCTTCCTCGTCTGGCTGGGCAAAATCACACCATCGTCCTACATCCAAGTTAGCAAACGGCCTCACAGAACCACCAGCACACGAGACCAAACATACCCATAACCTCGCACTCGAGAAGACCGCCTCACTTTCCCTCTCTATCCTAGCCTTCAACTCCGGATCCACCGTCTTCCCCACCGTCTCCATAACTTTGCTCAGCTGCTCCCCTCCCATCACACCAATCTTGGCATTGGGCCACATCCACATGAATCTCGGGCTATACGCACGTCCACACATCCCGTAGTTGCCAGCACCGTTACTCGCGCCCACCACAACCGTGAACTTGGGCACGTTCGCGCACGCAACCGCCGTAACCAGCTTTGCGCCGTTCTTGGCGATACCCTCGCGCTCCGCATCAAGACCGACCATGAAGCCGGAGATGTTCTGGAGGAAGACGAGCGGGACGCCGCGCTGCGCGCAGAGCTCAATGAAGTGTGCGCCCTTGAGCGAGGACGAGGAGAACAGAATACCGTTGTTAGCCACGATGCCCACCTTGTGGCCGTAGATGTGCGCGAATCCTGTTACGAGACTGGATCCGTAATCCTTCTTGAACTCGGAGAAGTGCGAGCCGTCGACGATACGAGCGATGATCTCGTGCACGTCGAGCGGGCGACGCAGGTTCGTGGAGGCGATACCGATGAGCTCCTCTGGGTCGTGGAGGGGCTCCTCGTAGGTGGTGGGGGCGGGGAAGGGCTTCTGCGGCCAGTTGAGGTTGGAGATGGAGCGGCGTGCGAGGATGAGCGCGTGCGCGTCATCTACGGCGAGGTAGTCTGCTACGCCGGAGGTGGAGGTGTGCATTTGTCCGCCGCCGAGGTCCTCTTGGCTTACTACTTCGCCCGTAGCGGCCTTGACGAGGGGTGGGCCAGCGAGGAAAATGTGGCCCTGGCCGTCGACGATGATACTCTCGTCGCTCATGGCGGGGACGTATGCGCCTCCTGCCGTGCAGGGGCCCATGACCACGGCGATCTGGGGGATGCCCTGGGAGCTCATGCGAGCTTGGTTGTAGAAGATGCGGCCGAAGTGGTCGCGGTCGGGGAAGACGTCTGCTTGGTGGGGGAGGTTGGCACCGCCGGAGTCTACGAGGTATATGCAACTGTTGTGAGGCATCGTTAGCTAGCTGTTGCAACGTCTCTGTGAGGGGCTACGAAGAACCTCCCAGGAATACTCACGGTAGGTTATTCTCCTCTGCAATTGCCTGCGCCCTCAAGTGCTTCTTAACCGTAATTGGGTAATAAGTTCCTCCCTTCACCGTGCTATCATTGGCAACAATCATGCACGTCACGCCCTCCACAACTCCCACACCAGTAATGATTCCTCCCGCCGGGACATCCTCCCCATACAGCCCCTCACCAGCCAGCGACGACAGCTCCAGAAACGACGTCCCCGGGTCAATCAGAGCCGTCACACGGTCCCGCGGCAGCATCTTGTTGCGCGCGATGTGCTTGTCTCTGGCCTTGGGCGGGCCGCCCTGGCGAACCTTCTTTGTGAGCGTCTCGAGCTTCGCAATCACCTCGCCCATCTGCTTTGCATTTTCCTGATACTCGGGCGACGAGGGGTCGACCGTCGTGGGGAGCACGGATATGGCATTGGCCTGGTGAGGAGGCACGAATGTTGCTGCTCCACGAATTGAGCTTCTTGAGGTGAGGGGTGTTGCTCCTG
Source organism: Pseudogymnoascus sp. VKM F-4513 (FW-928) (assembly GCA_000750755.1). NCBI lineage: Eukaryota > Fungi > Ascomycota > Leotiomycetes > Thelebolales > Thelebolaceae > Pseudogymnoascus > Pseudogymnoascus sp. VKM F-4513 (FW-928). Next base: position 6,617 of record JPJW01001124.1, read on the forward strand.
CGGCGCGGTGCTGGGATGCCCGCAGGGTGCTGGCGAGCAGCTTCCGTGAGGCGCGGCTTGCAGACATGATGTTCGGATAATATGTATTCGATACTATCGCAGGAGTTCTCGAGAGCAATTAAACCTGCAAGAATCCAGAGTTAAATGTTTTCGTGGCCTGCATTCGTTCGTTCGTGTTTAAGCCCGCCCGAGGTTTGGCGCGGGAAAGGCTATCGACGGCTTTCTGCGGCAGCCGTGGTTATCACCGATCTGCCAGGTCGGCTTAGTGCGGTCTCCCCGCCATAAATGATGATTGCAGGGTAACAAATTTATACCTTTCAACCTTGTATAATATAAAGCTTCTCAATTCGAGGTTCTATGTTATAACAATTTCAATTAAAACGTCACAAAATACGCATCATGGCCGCCCCTTCAGTCCTCCTGCGCCGGACTCTCCGCCCTCTCTCGAACATCAAGCCCCAGTCCCTCGCGCCGCTCGTAGCCTCCCGCAGCGCCTCCTCCAAACACCCCAAAGGCTTCGTCGCCCCGACGCCCTCAGACCTCGCCGAGCTGCGCGAGCGAGTCCAAGAATTTACGCGCCGCGAGATCCCCGAAGAAGTCGCCGCCCACACCGACAAATCCAATGAATTCCCGGCGACCATGTGGAAGAAGCTCGGAGACGCAGGCCTCCTCGGCATCACAGTCGACGAGGACGTAGGCGGTCTCGCCATGGGCTACCAAGCCCACGCCGTCGTGATGGAAGAGCTCTCCCGCGCCTCCGGCAGCATTGCCCTCTCCTACGCCGCACACTCTCAGCTCTGCGTCAACCAGCTCCAGCTCAACGGCTCGCAAGCGCAGAAGGAGAAGTACCTCCCTGGCCTGATCGCAGGTGACAAGGTCGGCGCGCTCGCCATGTCTGAGAGCGGCGCCGGCAGCGACGTCGTCGGCATGCGCACGACTGCCAAGAAGGTCGATGGCGGCTACGAACTGAACGGCACCAAGATGTGGATCACCAACGGCCCAGACGCGGACTACATCGTCGTGTACGCGAAGACAGAGCCCGAGGCTGGATCCAAGGGCATCACGGCCTTCATCGTTGAGACTGCCTCGTCGCCTGGCTTCCAGGTCTCGCGCAAGCTTGACAAGATGGGCATGCGCGGTAGCAATACGGGCGAGCTGGTGTTCGACTCGGTCTTCGTTCCTGACGAACAAATCCTTGGCACCATCAACCGTGGCGTCAAGGTGCTTATGGAGGGTCTCGATATCGAGCGTCTCGTGCTGTCAGCGGGTCCCCTGGGCCTAATGCAGGCGGCACTCGACGTTACCCTGCCATTCACGCACCAGCGCAAGCAGTTCGGTGCACCAATCGCACACAACCAGCTCGTGCAGGGCAAGCTGGCCGACATGTACACGAAGCTGCAGGCGAGCAAGGCGTATACGTATGAGACTGCGAGGAGGGTGGATGAGGTTGGGGAGATCCGCACACAGGATTGTGCAGGTGCGATTCTGTATGCAGCGGAGCGCGCGACGGAGTGTGCGCTAGATGCGATACAGCTGTTGGGCGGGATGGGATATGTGGAGGAGATGCCGGTTAGCAGGATTTTGAGAGAGTAAGATTTGCCCCTGGGATATTGTGGCGTGAATGATTGCTAACTGTGCTGTCTAGTGCTAAGCTTTATGAGATTGGGGCTGGTACGTCGGAGATCAGGCGGATGGTTATTGGAAGGGCCTTCAACAAGGAGTATGCTGGACAGGGCCTATAAGAGCATGGCTGGGTGGGCATTGGCGGCGCGGGTGACTGAGTAGGAAGTATTTCGAAACTCAACGGCATCATTACACGGATATGGAAGTCATATTAAAGGAAGTGTGATTGTATATAGAAGCTGCCTGTAGGAACTATCAGAGGGATGAGCGGCCTATGGCGTCAAGTTATCGACGGAAGGCTTTATGGCAGTTAGCGAAACATTTATCATCATCATGAAAGGTCATTGCATCTGAAGTATTTATTTTGTTATTATAATGAATCTATATGTGGGTATCATGCGTATCTCGCTCTTCTACGCCTCCAAAAGGAAACGTGTGTGTATGTGTGTGTGTGAACACAAAGGCAGTCAATCTATGCCATGTCTTCCTTCACATCCAGTGTGTATGCGCTGAGTGCTTCCAATTCCATGTATGTCCCTGTTGCCCTGGCTATGCATCCTCCCTTTTCCCCTGGTAATAAAAATCCTTTCCCGTCCAAACCGGGTGTATATGCATCTTCAATTGACCAATTTTAAAGTGGTGGATATCCAAGCCTCAAAACTCCAATCGTGCATCCGCATCATAGTGAGCCCAATGGTCTTCCAAAATTCGGCGTCTTCTTAAACTTAAGCATCGGGATATCATCTGTGGATGCCACAGCAACCAGGCCCTCGTCCTCCTCATCATCTTCCCTTGACCCGTTAACTCGCCCAATAGCCCGTAGAGCATTTTGTAACACCTGCCCATCACTCAGCTCTTCATCCAACTCCTCTGCCCTCTCACTCTCTGCCACCTCCTCAAGCTTACTCGTCAGAGCGGCCAGAAACTGCTTATCCTCGGGTGCATCGTTAGTCAGGCCCAGCGGACCTGATAGTTCCGGGTCCTCGGCTGGAGACTCATCCTGCTCGACGACAGTATCTATAGTTTCCGGAGCCCGCGCCGTCGACTTCGGTGTTGTGATCCCACTGTCGCCAAGATCAAAGTGAATCACAGAGTGATTTGGCGTATGGCCCGCGTGCATCGTGAGCCGACGGCCCTCGGGCTGCTTAATAATGTCCCGAGCCTTTCGTGGGCCCAGCGTCGGACTGTGGCGATCATAGCTTTGGCTAGGTCGCGGCGGCGGCGCAGTATCAGGTGAGAATTTATTAGGTGACATCGTGGTGCCGGATGGGCTGCGTATTTGTGCTGCGAACGTGGGGGCCACTGCTGACGACTTGATAGGTACACCCTCCAGTTCGGGCTGGATGAGCGAGATGTCGATGCTGTCGCCTATCACGGTGTCTTCTTGGGGTGAAAATTGCTCGCCTGAGTCGGGGCTCTTCTGGAAGTCTGATTCATTGAGTTCTTTAGACGTCACGCGAAGGGCATTATCGTGTGGAGTGAACATGTCGTCGACCCGCTGGTCTATGGTGGATGCGTTTTCGAATGTCCTTGATGGGTGCTGTGGGGCAGGGGCGTAGAAAGGGCTGCCATCAGGATTCCGGCCCGATTCCTGGGTCACCGACCTCGAGAGCGGTGACACAAGATTGCTAGCTCGAGAGGCGTTTGAGTCTGAGGCAGTGCCTGGACTCTGCTGCACATCTGCTCCCGACGAAGCATCGATAGGCGGTGATAGAAGAGTGGCGCTGGCCGTAGATTTATGAGAAGGACCTGTGAATGCTGCAAGTTGCGCTTCGAGTTCCGCAATGCGCTCTTCATACAATGCACGCTCCTTGTCCCAGAGAGACCGCTCCTCCGCCATCACCTCTTCGGCTCGAGCCCTATCCGCCTCCATGTGTGCCTTCTCGCCCAAAAATTGTTCTCGCTGCCTCCTTGTGAATTCGCGCCAGTCGTCGACCTGCTCGACACCTTTACCATTGAGAGACGTCGAGCGGCTGATCGGTGGCGAGACGAGACGACCCTTCTGGTAGTAGTGCGGGGATAAGGCTGACGGAGAGGTTTTGATTGTGGAAGGCGGGGAAGGAAGATCGTTTGTATAGTTTTGGCGTATGTTGGGTATGTTCGTGGCCGAGGGTTGGTTGACGTAGGCAGGAGCACCTCCCGGCAGGGTAGTAGTCCCTTTCGGCGAAACAGGTGACTCTGAGTCTTGTTGCCGTTCGAGCGGCTCGGGCTGTTCCATAGGACAGGCAGCGACGAAGTGATCGGGGTGTGTTGCCATGTGGAGATGGCTCCAGTACTATCAATGAAGCCTGCTACGGGCCATATGGTAGGAGATGGATGTTGAGGTGGGTGAATACGAAGCGTAGGCTCGTGAATTTGTGAATATCGAGATCTCGTGAGTACGTCGAGATCAATTGTCGCACGATGGGAGAGGAGTAGATTAGTGGTGTGGGGAGCTGTCGTGTGAGGCTGGCGTCGGATGTCGGTTCCTGTTACACCGAGCAAATTCCGAGTGAATATAGCGATAACAGGCAATAGTGGTGAAGGAGATTTGCTGGTTGATGAAGGTTGAAGGGTGAAGGTTGAAGCCGACGATGAAATGGGACCTGGTTGTTTTCTAATTTCTCGTCGCTGGCACCGAGGCTGGTTGGGTGGCTGTTGCTGGCTGCTGGCTGCTGCTACCTTACGTGTTCATACATGGCAGTACATGAAATATAGTGTTGGTGGATGCCGCGGGAGAAGTACAGTACATCCGAGATTGTACGTGGGACACTTTTTTGACATTAGCACTATTAGCACTTGCGCTGTGCCTGCGCAAGTCGGGTGTGGGGAAAGCCCAACAGGGTCGCACTGCAAACAGCTTTTCTCCAATTTACTCGTGATAGTCTGCAGTTATACCGTATGAAGCAAGCCAGCCGGCCCTCTCCTATAGCTATAGTATATGCCGATATACGGAGTAATGATCTCCAGTTACTGGTTTATTCTAACCATGGTATCCATGTGTTGTGTCGCATGAAGCGTTTTTTATATATTATCAGCTGCATTTTATAGTAGTCTTTTTCATAGTTTACTATGCAGTACAGTACATACAGTCTTCCAAGGGCATCCCAACCCTCCTCCGTATATATGCTATGCTATACTGTATACCCATTCGGCCCATATGCCGCTCTATTCCGCGTCCCCGCCGCCTCTGTTCCCACACTTGGATACCAATCCCATTCCCCGCAAGGATTATGAAGAATTATAAAGATAGCGTCCTCTGATAGTGTGATCCAGTAATGTGCGGTCTTCTGTTCTCACTCCAGCCTCCGATGGCGAGCTACTGCACCCACCTTGGCTCCTCCCTCTCTGAGCCTAGCGCAAATGACTCGACCTCACAACATATAAGTTCCACGAGCCCAAGTCGGTGCATGGTTATCTACTAACACGAGGAGCCCATATTCACTCAATCGTTTCGATTCTCTAGGCGTGTTGCGATGTTTCGGCATTTTCATTCGATTTCTGGTCGTGAATAGGGCTTCTTTACGCTCTGTCGGCCATGCCTGCCCGGCAATTTCTGCAGTTATGATATCTGATGCGACAGCACTCACCTCACATGGGGACCCTACAAAGACATGCCGCGTGTCAGAAAGACCAACGGGAAAGACCGGTATAACATGTTGGTAGCTATGCCAAATTTATTTCAACTCCGAGAGATCAATCCCTATGATATGTATGGAGTAGGCTTAAAAGGTAGGTCAATTTCAAATATAACTCGGCCTCGTTATGCTTCTAGCTACAAGATCCACGAAGTACATTTTTCCCACTCCACCCCCTTCCCGCCTTTCCTTTCTGTCCGCCTCGTTCGTGTATTTCTCCATTGTCGACAGTCTTTCCTTCTCTTAAGAGCTACTCGTAGGCTCACAGAATTGTTGGGTGCACTTCCCGCCCGGAGCTGTGCAGATCCCGCAGCTGCTGTTGCAGCATACCTGTCCGGATGCGCAGACGTTAGGGCCGCAAGTTGCGCGAGCCTCAGGAGCCTTGGGGCAGAGTTCCTGAGTGCATTGTCCGCCTGGCTTGGTGCAGTAACCACAGCTATCGTTGCAGCACACCTCGCCGAATAGGCAAGTGTTTGGTCCGCACTGGGGGCCGAGGCAGCCTTCCTGTGTGCATGGCACGCCGGGTTTGGCGCATTTTCCGCAGCTCTCGTTGCAGCATACCTCGCCGAATGGGCAGGTGTTTGGACCGCAGACCGGGCCACACGCTTCTTGGGTGCAGGACCCTCCGGGTTTGGTGCATGTGCCGCAACTCTCATTACAGCATACCTCATCAGAAGCGCAAGTGTTTGGGCCACAGACGGGGCCGGTTGTAGCTGCAACTGCGGCGTTGGAGCCAAGGATGCAAACTTCGCCAGGCTTGGTGCAAATATCCATAAGTGGGTTGCAGCATACCTCGTCTGCTGCACAAGTCTTTGAACCACAGACTGGGCCGCACGCTTCTTGAGTGCAAGGAACTCCAGGTTTGGCACATATTCCACAGCTCTCATTGCAACACACCTCATCCGCTGCGCAAGTGTTTGAACCACAGACTGGGCCAGTTGCAACGCCAGTTACCGGACAGCCTTGGACGCAGGCCACGCCAGGTTTGGTGCAGATATTGCAGAGGGCATTGCAGCACTCCAAGCCAGCCCCGCAAACAGTTGTGCCGCATTGTCCGCCACCAATACACTTCGCAACGCCATCAATGACTTCACAAGCAGTGCCAGCGGCGCATTTAACGACGTCGCAAGAGGCAGCGCGGCCTTTGAGGACAGGGTTGGCGATGACACCGACTGCCGCGGTCAGAAGCAGCACGGCTTTGACGGAAAGAGGATTGAATGAGATCATTTTGATTGATAGAAGTGATTGGGTAGCGATGGCGAGCTTGGATTCCAACCCTCAATGGTTTTGGAGGTGAAGCCAGAATATATACGAGGTGCTCTTGGCAGTCGACGCATCAACTCACTTACCCAAGGACCTGGTCGGCTAAGATAGAGCCATGGAACAACAGGAAAATTACGACCCCGCAAAATATACGAAGCAATAAGCAGCTGAACCCGGTGGGATCACGCCAAGGTTACTACCTTATTGCGGTTCGTCGAATTACGGGTTCCAAATTCCTGCCGTGCGACGGGTTTTTGACGTCGAGCGTAACTACTGACGCTTGGCTTCGGGTCATCGATTACTCCGCCGCCACGAATAAAGAAAAAGAGAGCATAGATACGAAGTCAACCAAGAGCCAAGATAATTACATGAGGCCTGCGTGACGGAAGAAATTTGTGATGGGATGCGTTCAATGGCTGGATAATTGAGGGGGGATTGAGGTGTCATTGAGGCAAGGGGAAGAAGGGGGTGGGCATGCTCCGCCGGTCGGCCATGCAGCCTGTACGCGGTTGGGGTCTGGATGGTGCTGAGTGAGACGGGCAGATCGCCGACTCCGATGCGGACAAGACCAGGAAAGGGGTTATATAAGCTGACGACGAAACTCAGCTTCATTGTGTTCATTTGGCTGTGGGAGGTTGTGAACGTTTTGATAATGGTTCAGCTCAAACGGTTGTTGACATGATTTTTCCATATGCCAAGCGTGGCGGGCTGACGGGTCAATCTACCTAAAATCCAATCGGGAGATTCTCATAATTCGGCACTGGGAAGCAGGTCCTCCACGTTCCCCGCAAATGGCTCAAAAACCCCGGCTAGCTGTTCGTGTAGCATTCCTTGCTTACGATTTTCGGATGAGAAGTGAGAGGGGAGCGGTCAATGAATTACATTTGCTTACGTGCCATACGAGGTTCATACATACCCCTTACTTCTACAGCATCTTGATACCCGACCAGGTGTGAACATACTCAACCCACCCTATAACAAGTCTATAATTCCTGTGATTCAAAAAGAAGCAACCCAATTATCGGGCCAGCTTCGGTCGCAAGTGACGTTACCTTTAAAATGGAAAGTTATAACCCAAAAAAGTAGCAAAGAAAGGCAAAAACATACAACAGTGGGTATTCGCTGGTGGTCACCCACCCAACTACTAA
>JPJW01001126.1:0-10378 GCA_000750755.1 Pseudogymnoascus sp. VKM F-4513 (FW-928)
ACGGTTACACCGCCCCTCGCGGGCCGCCCTCTCCTCCCTCCTCCGCACCACCAACACCCCTAACTCCTCCCTCCTCCCACGCCAATACGCAACCGCAACCATAACCGCGAACACGACCTCCTCCCCGACCCTCCCGCCGCTGAAATCGCGTCTCCCAACCACCCAGCCCCTCTCCCTCAAGCCCGCACAGTTCCGCAAAACCCAACTCCTGCGCCAGTACGCCTCGCTCCTGCGCTCCACCCCACTCCTCATCCTCTTCCAGCACAACAACCTCAACTCCAATGAATGGTCCTCGATACGTCGTGAGCTGGCTGCCGCACTCGCAAAGGTAGATGCTGAGCTCGCGCTGGCTGGAGAGACTGTCCCGTCGGGGTCGGCTGTGAAGCTGCAGATCGTGCAGACGGGTATTTTCGCTGCTGCTCTGCGCGTGGTTGAGTACTTCAACCCCTCTGCTGCGGAGGCAGGGGAGGCGACACACACTCTTAGCAAGGCGGCGCACGAGGCTGTCGAGGGGACCAGGACTTCACACGGATTTTCGCCGCTGCTTGCGGGGCCAGTTGCGGTGCTCAGTCTCCCGACTGTGAGCCCAGCGCATCTTAAGGCTGCGCTGACGGTATTGGCGCCACTGGCACCAGAGTACCCCGCGCCTACGAGGAGGGCGAATCCGGGATGGCATGAAAATTCGGTGCAGACGGGGCTGCAGAAGTTGCAGTTGCTCGGCGCGAGGGTGGAGGGCAAGGTGTTTGATATGGAGGGCGCGAGATGGGTGGGAATGATTCCGGGTGGATTGGATGGATTGAGGGCGCAGATTGTGCATTTGTTGCAGAGCGCTGGGGCTGGTGTTACGAATGCATTGGAGAGCGCGGGGAAGAGCCTGTTTTTTACTGTTGAGGGAAGGAGGATGATGTTGGAGGAGGAGGAGAAAGGGCCAGAGGCTAAGGAGGAGGCCAAGGATGAGGTCAAGGCTGAGTAGATGGGTATGATAGAAGAAGATGTATTATATTGTTTTCATAGTGTTGGTTTGGCATAGAATGTAAGAAGACACATGGCAAAGCCTCATGAAATTTATTTGTTATTCGTCTACCTTTATCCTTCCTCCCTATTCAAATCTACAGCTTCCTCTATTTGTTCTCCCTCAACTCCAGCTTGGCATTGTGTCCAACAATACACCTAACCAGATCCCAATCGCCCTTCTCTCCAACCCAATCGCACACCACAATTCCCGTGCTACCATCTCCAATCGCGCGCTTCTCCGCCAGCGTGCTATAGTACTCCTTCTCGTTATGCCTGCGGCACAGGAAATCCACCGTCGCGGGGTTAACCTTGGCAGCGACACGATCGGGCCAGCATCCCGGACGGAAGAAGTTGCTCGCAGTGAGGAAGTTGATGAAGAAGGGGTGGGGCTTCTGTGCCGCCGCGTTCGCCGCATCAGGAAGCGGGCACACGAGCGAACCCGCCTTCTCGAGATGGGTGTGGCAGAACTTGATCTTCTTGTCAATGTTGACGCTCTCCTCAACCTCGTAGAAGTCCTGGACACGGATGGTGCCGCCGACGCATAGTCCGTCCTCGCAGTTGTCGGGCCAGCTGGAGGCGTCGAGACCGAAGCCAGCGTTGTTATTGTAGCCCTTGACGGCGTCGTGGACGCCGAAGCGGCGGACAAGCACGATCTTCTTGCGTGTCTCCTCGAGGCGTGGGATGCGGTTGTCAGTGAACCAGCGTCCCTTGTCCTTGGAGATGTAGTGGTCGTGCAGGATCTTGGAGAACTGTTGGTCGGTGGCCTTTCCGACACCCTCGCGCTTGAGACTCATAAGGACGGTCTCAGATGGGTTGTTGTCGAGGAAGGTGGTCACTTCCTTGAGGAAATCGCGGAAGTACTTGTTGCCCGTGAGCGAGATGGGGAAGGCGGCGTGGACGAGGATCAAACCGTCGGCGTTGGGGTCCTCAATGTTCTCAGGCTGGACGCGGACATCGAGGAAGCGAACACCATTGTTCAGCTGGTCGGTGACTGAAACAGCCTGGCAGCGTACAGAGGGAAGAGCAGTGTAGTGAGTCGCGGAATTGTGAGTTCCTGGGATAGAGAGCGCCGACAGAGGAGTCTGGGGCTTGAGCTTGCCCATCCAGGAGTTGAGGCGCGCAGATGAGTAGAGGGAAAGATAAGAGTGCTGCGGCAGGTAGACTCCAGTGTACTCGAACTTGGAGTTTTGCTGAAGAGGAGTCAAAGAGGTAGATCTGCTTGTTGGAGATGGGACATCGAGTCTGTAACGCTGCCCCGCGTTCTCAAATGTCAATCGCATAATCTCGTGGTCGTCGCGCTCCTTGAGCGGGATATCCGTCTTGCGGACCTCGAACGGCTCAACCCTGATGTTGACATCCTTATGGCTGAAGCTCTTTGCATTGGCCTCCAGCTCCAAGTTAGTTGGGCTCTGGATAGTGTTTGTAACATTGTTCATCAAGGTCGTGAAGTTCTTGGTCAAGCTCCCAAAGCCGGAGTCGTTGTTGTTGTTATCCTCAGTCTTGGCCGGAGGTTGGCCAGGGGCCTGGAAGCGCTCGATGAGCTTCAGCTCGATCGGCGTCGAGGTCAAGTTCCTGATAATGAGAGGAGAAGCCATTTTGCGTGGTGGAGGGGGAGTGTTGGTGAACCACAGCGAAGGTGAAGCCCAGCCCATTATAAACAGCTCGCACAGCCCGCGCGGCCCACGAATTACCCCTCGTTCGCGCCCTGTCCCGCGCTGTGTTCCTCCAAGCTGAGCTGGCTACTTGCTATGACGAATGAAGATAGTTCGTCTGGGACCAAGGCTGGAGCACACGGCGTAGCTGCCACTGCAATTGGTTGTGTATCCAGTTCTGGAGTCGTGGAAGCTCGGCGATCAACCGCTGGTTATTGTGAGTGGACGATGCTGCAGCTGCGGGTCGCCCAGAAGAGCGTTCATCCTGTATTGTGGTACTGTTAATGCGCTATAGTGTGTGCTTACAAGCAACAGGAGCTGATGGTGGGGGTAAACACTGCCCCACCACAACCAACATGGACTATCGAGTCGTTAGCGCCCACACATTGTTGCGTGAATCATATACCAGGACAGGCCACCTCTTTTCATTCAAACAGCAATTTGGCGCAGCGGAAGCGCGCCGGGCTCATAACCCGGAGGTCGCATGATCGAAACATGCAATTGCTATATTTTTTTGTAAATTTTTTGTCTTTTTGCATCCCTGTGCATCACCGTCAGGTACGGAGACGTAACAACCTCCCCTCTGTTTATTTCTCGCATCTAAACACACATACGGGGTTTTGTTTCGCCACATACTCTTCTCGCTTTTTGAAGGTAAATTCTCGCTTCAGTTTCTGATTATCAAACCTGTTGGACATGGGACACACAACTCACGTAGTACGAGCAAACATCTCTTTGATTTATGGACTACATTACGAAGAGTCAGGCGAGATTGCAGCTATTCCCTATTTTCTGAGTATCAAACTGGTGCACATGGAATACACAACCCACGTCGCATGAGCAAACATTTTGCATGAGCCACGGGCTACAGTTTAAAGAGTCAGACAGACACCGGTATCAAGTTTGCATCTATACACGCATTTTATTGTCTAAAGCATGCTTAATATTTAACCGTTATTTCATTATGCCACCTCGACGTTACATTTACTCATCGTCGTGGTAGAAGACCTTCTCCTTGTAGTTCTGGGGCAAGAAGCCACCATCACACACCTTGAAGCGACCCTGCATCGAATCAATAACCTTGATATCCTCCTCAGTCAACTCAAGACCGTCAATGCCGTAGTTGGCCTCGATGCGGTCCGCAGACACAGACTTGGGGATGACGCTGCGGCCCTTGGTGATGTTCCACACAAGCATGACCTGCTGCGGCGAGCGGCCCTTCCTCTCAGCGAGCTCGAGGAGGGTGGCGTCCTTGTGCAGCGGCGAGGCGGTGGAGCCGAGGCAGGAGTATGCGGTGGAGTGGATGCCCTTGGAGGTGTTGTAGGCGACGAGCTTGGGGGAGGGGTTGTTGGGGTGGAGTTCGATCTGGTTCACGGCTGGGACAATCTTGCAAGAAGGATCGGCCAGGAGCCTCTCCAAGTGGACCTGTCCGAAGTTGCTAACACCGATGTTCTTCACCTTGCCGGTCTCGACCAGCTTCTGCATCTCGCGCCAGGTGTCAACGTAGTCCCAGTCGGAGTAGACCTCCTTCATGTTTGGGTTGGTGCTGCATGGCCAGTGGATGAGGTACAGGTCGACGTAGTCGGTACCCAGGTTCTTGAGCGAGGCGTCAATGCCCTCAGCAACGCGCTTGTGCCATGGGTTATCGAGCTTGGTGGTGAGCCAGATCTGCTCGCGGGGAACACCGGAGGCCTTGATTCCGACACCGACCTCAGTCTCGTTTTGGTAGGCGAAGGCTGTGTCAATGTGGCCTGGGGGGTGTTAGAGACGAGGGGGGATATGGAGATTGCGGGGTATCTGGAGGTGGGGGTGGTGACTTACGGTAACCGCTGCGGAGAGCGCTCTCGACGGCCTTCTCAACTTCTCCGGGCTTGGATTGCCACGTCCCCAGACCGATGGCGGGGATCTTGGCACCAGTGTTCAAAGTGAACGTCTTGCTGCAGGAAGTGTGAGCGCTTTGTCAAAGTGAGGGGGTGATTGGAACACGTACGAGGTGTGCTTGAGGGCAGCCATTGTGTTTCTTAAAGCCAGGTTGCTGTGTGTTATTGGGAGAGATATGGTATTGTAAATAGAGACTCAAAGGGTATCAAATAAACAAAGGATAGAGCAGAACAACTTGGGGGAAAAAAGTCCAAGGGCCTCTTACCTTCTTATAGCAATTACTAAGTAAATTCTCCGGCATTCTGTATGGATTCATGTACTCCTTACCCCTCGCTGGCAATTGTTCCGTGGCAATCCCACCTGTAGATCTTGGCTGGTGTCTCAACCCGTTACAGCGTACTTTCTCCCCGTCTCATCCTATCAAAGTTGTTTTACCACGGATGGAGGGGTACGACGGTGGGGTGGGTGGATTTGTGGTAGTGGGGTGTGTTGGTGGGGGGTCTGGAATGTGGGAGTTGGGTGACGTCGAAACTTTTTAGGCTAAAATGGTGTCAACTCAGGCGCTTGACCGGCACTCAACTACTCCGGAGGGTTGTGTTAACCCGAAGATACTCCAGTCCGTCAAGCCCCGATAAGTTGCGCATTTCAAAAAGCTACTTCAGGCTCTGCCTATAACCCACAATGTCCTCCGGCTTTGTATCCGGTGGCACGACAGACGCGCCCATCGAGCGCTCTGACGAATGGCTCGCGGCGCAGGTTGAGTTGGAAGCCAACCGCAGGCGCAAGGCCGACGAGGCAGCGGCGCAAAACTCTGGACGCTCACTCTTTGAGACTCTCGAAGCCAACAAAGGTTTTTTGCCCTCCTTGCGCAGCCCCGGCGTCTTGTTCATATCTTTACCGGGAGCTCCCAATGCTGATCACGTAGCCTGTCCCTAAGCCGCGAAACAAGACGCCTTTGAAGAGGCGAGCAGACTTAAAAACCAATTCCGCGCACTCGACAATGACGAGATTGACTTCTTGGACTCGGTCCTCGAATCGACGCGGGCAGAGGAAGCGCGAGTGAGGAAGGAGACAAATGAGGGACTGGAGGTGTTTAGGAAGAGGCAGGAGGAGATGGATAAGGCAGCAAAAGGCGAGACTGGTGCGGAAACTAGTACCGTGGCTGCCGATGATGAGTGGGCTACAGCAGCGAAGAAGAGGAAACGAGGGAAGGAAGGAGCTCTTAAGGGCGTCAAACCGAGGAAGGCGTTATCGAGTGACTCGGCGACAGGAAAGCAGGCAGGAGCGACCGAGGACCCTGGAACGGAAGGCGCGAGTGCCAAAGTCGAAGCTCAGAAGGGAAAGAACCCCCCAGCAAACCCGCACAAAGCCGCAGATGCCAAACCGACCATCGCGACAACTACAGAGAAACAACCCGCAAAGCCTATACCTGAGAAAGCAGCTGGAACCAAATCGGCTCTTGGCTTGGTGGATTATGGCTCGGACGAGGATGATGATTGGTAGACTTTGATACTCGATAATTTGTCGTGGGCGTTGCAAGGAAACTGGGAAAAAGGATTACTGACGGGCTCAAAATGCTGGTATGATATTTGGCGTTTATTGATGATGCGATACGAGTAGCGGCTGCAGAATGAGGCCATATAAAGCTTCAAAAGTAGGGGTATTCATACTATAAACGTGTGAACCCCGAATTTTACTCCAGATTTAAATCTAAAACTACTGTACAAGAACCCGTTTAGTGAATAAAATATAGGATATCAGTATATTTATGTGATAATTAGATATTCAGCGTCTTCCTATTCCACTTTACCTGTGCGGTCAACTTACGTACATACGAATTGTTCGAATGTCACGCGTTGTGTTGATCATTCTTGTCATCCTGTGTAGGGGTTCGCGGTTGTGGTTGCCCCGCCGACCAGCCTCAATTTACGGTCTAGAAGGCATCAGATCAGACCATCCTTCCAATTCGAGCCCATTGAGACAACCACGGCTACGATTAACGATTCACGGACATATTTCAGATTCACGTCTATTCAGCGCTATTTCCTCGAGAGTGCATATACTAGATACCTCAGCAAGATACCCAACAACATACGACCCACGGTTTGGCCCAGAGATTCTGCGCGCTTTCCGTCATTCCACGGCTACTGCATGACGTTTGGCGTAAGTTTTGGACATCTCCACTTGCCTTAGGCGGTTCAGTCGCCTAATAGCTGACCAAAGACATATATAGTCTGGGAGCTGGCCTCGAACGCTTGAGTCCTGGTGACAAGCGGGTTTCAAGAAAGCATAGAGAGGATCACAGTCAACAAACATGGGGGTCATCGATGCCCTGAACAACCTGAACGTGGCGAAGCGCCGGTCGTCGAACAACTACTCCGCATTACCCTTTCACGAATCGTCGAGGGCGCGAGAGTCGATTGACTCGGAGAAACAGAACATTGTCGATCATGACTATGAAGTTTCGAGCGACGACTACGATTCCTCCCTGCCCATCTCTCCCGTTACAAGCTCCTCCAGAGACACCTCTGGCTCATACGATTCATCCCGGCCAATGATAAAAAGGAGGACAATCTTGCGGACACGACAACGATGTTTTGCATATCGAGTCCCTCAGAAAATCATACGATACGTGTGTTTCTTGATTATGCTAGGAGTGCTTGCTTTCATAGGCTTCCTAATCTCGATGAGCATCATAGACTCGAGAAAACTGGAGGGAATGGGAAACCGCCGGCCTGAAGGAGCTAAGCAATGGGAGTCCTTTCCGTTCTCGGAACGTTATTATGGCGGCATCAAGGCGTTGGTGTCTCTGTCGAAGAACAAGCCCGAATATCCGAGGGACCCCGAAGACGAGACGGAATTGCTGAACATCACAGAAGTTATGACGTCCAAACTGGCCGTACCCTCTAGTAAACCATACAACCCGTATCCGGACTACAACTCGAGCGCGTATCTGAAAGAGTACGTGCCGGTGAAGGAATGCTTCCTTGACGCAAAGAACAGTGCCAGGATCCCGCCCCTGCGCTATTACGAGGGAAGGCCGGCTGGGTTTGCTGACCATATCATGGGCTCGTATGAAATGATGGGCTTGCCTGATGATATCTGCTTCGACAGATATGGCAGGCTTGCACCGTATGGTCACGGCTACTCGTTACGAAAGGGTGGACTGGCAAGCGGAATGCATGGCGATATGGTTGGCATGGATCAAGTCTGGAGCGAAGTGCCGCAGTACGATTTTTCAAATGTTGACTGGGCCGAGGCACAGCAACGTTGCTCTAGCTCCAACGCCAAACGCTTCAGGTCAGGCGGTGGCGGCGTCACCAAGAACAGAAGGGATGAGGCTGCTGCTGAAGTTATTGCTGCCAATGTGATTGCTCCTGTTACTACCACTACATCTGCGGGTTCTGCCTCTGCTACCGCTACGCAACCTCACGGTATTGGAGCAAAACTCGTCCATAGAACTGCAGTCGTCATCCGCACATGGGACGAATTTATCTACCGCGAAGAGGACATTTTGTGGCTCCGCGGTCTTATCGCTGAGCTGTCTTTGGGCTCGGGTGGTGAGTATGATATCCATCTTCTTGTGCAAGTCAAGGATGAATCGATCCCAGTATTTGCGGACGAAGAAACCTACACGAAGCATCTCAAAGAGCGCGTTCCTGCAGAATTCCAAGGCATCGCTACACTCTGGTCGGAGACCCAGATGGTGATGCTGTACAACGGCATGGAGGAGACGAACTTCCGCAACCTGCCAATCCACGGCGTATACCGTGGCCTAATGCAAGCTATGCAGTGGTTCGCCCAGAAGCACCCCGAGTACGACTTCTTCTGGCAATGGGAGATGGACGTGCGCTATACTGGACACTGGTACAACCTGTTCCAAAAGATGGATGCCTGGACAAAGGCACAACCCCGCAAGTTTCTCTGGGAGCGCAACAGCCGCTTCTATATCCCGGCCGTACACGGCACCTGGGAAGAGTTTAGCCACATGGTGCGCGTGCAGACTGAGACGGGCACCGACTCTCCGGGTAACGTCTGGTCCGGCCTAAACGAAGACGGCCGGTCTGTTGGCGATGGCCCTAAAGGCGACAAACCAATCTGGGGCCCCGAGCGTCCCCAGCACGCCGAGGACTGGTTCGAGACGGAAAACGACCCCGTGCCGCCCCGCCTCATGAAAGACGACAAGTACGAATGGGGCGTCGGCGAAGACGCCGATCTCATCACCCTCAACCCCCTCTTCGACCCCGACTACACGACCTGGCTCCTCGCCGAGGACGTCACGGGATACAACCGCACCAACGGCCTGCCCCCCCGCCGCGCCAGCATTGTCACCGCCAGCCGCCTCTCCCGCCGCCTGCTCAACGTCATGCACCGCGAGACGGCGCACAAGAAGCACCACGCCTTCCCGGAGATGTGGCCCGCGCAGGTGGCGCTCAACCACGGCCTCAAGGCCGTGTACGCGCCACACCCGATGTTTGTGGACCGCGTGTGGCCGCTGCCGTACCTGGGCGCCACGATGAACAGTGGTCGCAACGGGGCGACGGGGGCGAGCCGGATGGGCATCTTTGGGGAGAGAGAGCATAATCTGTTGGGGATGACGTGGTATTATAACTCTGGGTTTGCGGGGAATCTGTGGAGACGCTGGATGGGACTCAAGGTTGATGAGTTGGGTGGGGAGAAGATGGAGGTTGGCGAGGGCTCGGAGGGGAGGATGTGCATCCCGCCTGTGTTGCTGCATCCGATTAAGGGGGTGGAGTTGCCGGTGGAGGAGGTGAGGGTTGATAAGGGGGGTGGGGATGAGATGGGGCCTGGTGCTTAAAAAGGGGGGTGGAGTGTAATGATTGCTTGCGTTTTTGGGACGAGATGGGATGGGATGGGATGGAAGGAGTTTTTTTTTTGGGAGGATATTGGGCGGGATAATGGACGGACGGCGTTTGGGGGTGGCGTGGCATTGATTGGTGTATCTACTCTCTCCCTGTATATATGGGTTAACGCAGAGCGGGTGGCGGGCGTTAGAACAGACAGACAGGGGTCTATTATAGATGGGGATGGATGGGAGTTGTAGATTGAAAAATGCTGCAATGGATATATTCTCTGAAATTACTCCGTCTTTGCGGCTCTGCTGGATGAAGAATGACCTATTTAAACGGCCCCAACAACGGCAGCGAGTCGTAGCAAGGCCGATGAATTCGAAGCAGATGACTCATTTGGTGATCTGCGGAGGCAAAAGTCCTCTTATGTAAGAATGACGGGGTTTCTGGGCTGTGGTGGGTGTGGAGCTGAGGGTGCTGTTTTTATGCTGCTGTCGTTTGAAGTTACTGTTGTCGCTCGCAGCTGTTGTCGTTTGAAGCTGCTGTCGTTGCCTGTCGAAGCCGTCAATTAAAACCAATATAGTTCGATACTATACTTCTTACAAGCTGGAGAAGCACTGCAGAATATTACTCTCACCAGTGACATGATATAATTGGTGAACTTGGGTGATGCATGCATTTTCTTTGATGTGATGTACCGGCGGCCTTTTCAAGTAGCCAATCTCATATATAGGAAGGACTCTGGCAACTATCACATTGGTGCAGCATGGTGGTCATATTCGGACTTTGGACGATGGCGTGGGATCTCATTCCACGTAGATAGATCACTGCGCCTCCATACGGCCTAATTCTTCCTACTATACAAGCTTTAATACATACGCCCGTAGCTTATTCCCCCTCACTCCCAGAATCAGCAAACATATCCTCCGCCTTGGGCCGTTTCCTAACCACCTTCTCCGGCTGCATCTGCACCTGCACCTGCACTTGCACAACCGGTTCCGCAGGCGGGGGTTCATACCC
>JPJW01001128.1:0-14648 GCA_000750755.1 Pseudogymnoascus sp. VKM F-4513 (FW-928)
AGCCGCCTCGCAAGCGCATGGGTGGTGGTGGTGGCGGTGGAAGAGGGGGAAAGGCTACTACTGTGTCGTCGCGCCGCAAGTACGGTCGCAGAGAGACTACGTGGAAGATTGACGAGGCTGCATTCGAGAACTTCGAGTACAAGATGGACATCTCCGACTACACTCCCGAGCGCTGCGAAGAGCTTGAACGCGCCTACTGGAAGACCTTGACGTATGCGCCTCCACTATACGGTGCGGATATGTTGGGTTCTCTATTTGACGAGAGGACGACGACGTGGAACCTTGGGAACTTGCCCAATTTACTAGATGTGATGGGCACCAAGATTCCGGGTGTTAACACTGCCTACCTCTACCTTGGGATGTGGAAGGCTACTTTCGCGTGGCATTTGGAGGATGTCGATCTCTACAGTATCAATTACCTCCATTTCGGTGCTCCCAAGCACTGGTACAGCATCTCACAGCGAGATGCGAGGAAGTTCGAAGCTGCTATGAAGAGCATCTGGCCGACGGATGCGAAAGAATGCGACCAATTCCTCCGACACAAGACGTTCCTCATCTCGCCATCTACGCTACTCAAGAACTACGGCATCAAGGCTAATAAGATCACGCACTTCCCGGGGGAGTTTATGATTACTTTCCCCTACGGATACCACTCGGGATTCAACATGGGGTATAACTGTGCCGAGGCCGTCAACTTTGCGATGCCATCCTGGCTGGAGATGGGCCGAATCGCGAAGAAGTGCGATTGCGCCCAGGCTCAGGACAGTGTTTGGATCGATGTTGCACAGATTGAGCGCAAGATGCGCGGAGAGGAGACTGATTACGAGGAAACTGACGAGGAGGAAGAGGAAGAGGAAGATGATAATGGTCCTACCGATCTTCCCACCCCTCCGGAAAGCAGTGGGGATGCAAAGCTCAAGCAGCCCCGACGCAAGCGAAAGCGTGTTGTTTCCGAAAAGGATGGAGTCGACAGGACAAAGCGTATTCGCATCCGCATGAAGGTTCAAAACGAGCCATGTTGTCTCTGCCCGAACGACATCAAAACACAACCTCTTATCCCCACCGAAGACGGCCGCAAGGTGCATCGCCTCTGCGCCGAATACACCCCCGAAACCGACATCGACGAAGGGATCGTGTACAACGTCGCCGCGATCGGCAAGGACCGCCTCGATCTCAAGTGCATGTTCTGCAACAGCCGCAAGGGCGCAAAGATCCAGTGTTCGCAGCGGAAATGCACGCGGTCGTACCACGCCACGTGCGCGGCGGCTGCGGGCATGTTTGTCGAGACGGGCGAGATCCCGGTGTTTGGCGAGGATGGGACGGAGTACAAGCAGCAGGGCATTGAGTTTAGCTGCCGTTTCCACCGCGCGAAGCGGGATAAGAAGCTTGATGAGTATTTGTTGGAGGAGGATGAGGATATTAGTCGCGCGGCGATGGCGGTGAAGGAGGGTGAGATTTGCCAGTTTCAGTTCTTGAAGAAGGAGATCTTTGCGGGTGTTGTGGTGGAGAATAGGACGAGTGAGGAGGTGCTTCTCGTTGATATCTTGCCTTCTGGGTATGTATTCCAATTGCGTGGAAGTGGTTGTGCGTGGCTAATATGTAACAGTGACCGGTTCGAGGTTCAGTACAAGTACATTCTCCTGCCAGATGCTACGGACTTCCATCTACCTAAGCCCTCCGACAAGGCTATCCCGATGCCGAGGTCACGACATGCGAAGGATGCCCTCGTCACAACCAAGCGTCACGCTGATGACCTCCCAAGAAAGGACGACCCCTTCGTTGAGGGCGCCACGTGGGCAGAGTTTAACGCCTTTAACACACCCAGAAACCCAGCTCAAGTCAAGCTTGACCTCTCGAAAGAGAAGCAGGTTATGTATTACCTGGGCAAGACTTCGACGGAAGCCAAGGCACAGTATACGGCAGACTGGACGAAACCCGTCTACGATGTCAAATGCAACTTCCTTGAGACCATTCCCAAGCCGCCTCCGGCACCAAGGACTTCATACCCAGCCTCTTACCCAAGGCCGAGTGGACGTTCTATCAATCCCTCCAGGCCGGCACCTCCACGGCCGACATCCTACAAACCTATTCTACCACCCTCATACACACAACAGCAGCAGGCATCTATTAAAGCGGAGAAACCATACGTATACAAGCCCAAGGCCGATCAATACTATGGAGATCGACAGGTTAACAATTCTCAGTTGCCCTATACGCAAGATCCTGCACAGCAGCAGTACCGGCAGTCGCAGCCACAGCCATATCCCTCCTACGGAACGGATCCGCGATGGCAACCTACGGACAATAGGGCACCGAATGCATACGTTGCGCCAGCTCAGCAGCGAGCACCGGCTGTGCCGAATCATTACAATGGATACAGTGCTCCTAACCCTCTCCAGCAGGGCAATAGCCATACTCCGATTATCCCACAAGCACACCCACAGGCTGCCCAAGCGAAGCAAACCACCAACGAAAGCCCGCTCCAAAAGCCATCCGCGAAATCGCACGGCCACCGCTCCTCAAGCTCCAGTGCATTTAAGTTCAACGACGTCTTCCAGAAGTACCCCTACTTGCAGAAACAGCACAACAAGGCGCCGGGTACCTATCGCTCCCCTTACCGGCAGGACATGCTCGGCTTCTGCAACGGCTACGAGGGCGACTTTAGGAAACACATGGAAGCGCAGATGCGCAAGGACCCGCGTCTGCTCTCTCAGCACCTGATGCAAGCGAGTAGTCAGTTGTCAGGGGTGCCGCACGATAAGACGACCCCCGCTGCCGCCGAGACGCCGAGGAAGTCGTACCCGGCCATCCTCCCACCGTCGTCGTCGTCGAGGGAACAGTATAGTTCCCCGGCTGCGAGTTACTACGCGAATGGTGCGCCGGGCAGCGCGCCTAAGCAGCAGCAGCAGCAGGTGCTGCAGCCGCAGATTACGAAGCCGACGACGGGGATGGCGCAGTGGGAGAAGAAGGAGGGCGGGGGGTTGCATCCAGCGATAAGGGCGGAGTATGCTGGGAGTGCTGGGGGTGGAAATGGAATGCAGACGTATCAGCAGCCAGTGCAGCCGAGGAAGGAATCTCCTATCTTGCCGCCTGGGTACCAGAGACCGCAGCCACAACCTCAGCCGCAAACACAGCAACAGCAAGTCGCGCCTCCTGCTGCTGGCCAGTGGAACGCACAGCAGTACCACCCCCCGCAGCAGCAGCAGCAGTCTGCACGCACGAGTCCAGCAGCACAGTACTACTCCCGCCCCCTCTCGCGACCGCAGTCATCACCGCTCACGCAGGCGGCGTTGCAGCCGTCTATGAATGCGGTGGAGAATGCGCCGCCGGTAACGCAGAATTTTTCGCAGGGGTATAGCGCGCCGGCGAAGAGTTATTATTCGGATACTTATCATGCTGTTGGGTCGGCGCCGGGGGGGAGGAAGGGGGTTGTGCCCGCGCCTGCTGTAACGGCGGGTCCGGTAATGGGGAATCTGCCACCGCAACCGCAATCGCAACCGCAGACGGTGGTGGTGGATACCAAACCCACCGGCGTCAACGGCGTCAATGTCGCGATGACGACGGATGCGAAAATGGCGGAGCCTGTAGCTATGCAGGGTCTCCAGGGAATACCGGGCGATATCCCAGATGTAGACACTGATTCAGCGGGGATGATGGAGACGCTTATGCGGAACTTGCAGAGGGCTGCGAGGCAGGGACAGGTTTAGTGGCTGGGGTGCTGGGGTCTGTATATGCGGATGGGGATGTGGAGGGGTGTAGGATTATGATTTCTCTTTGGATGCTTTGGAATGACGAGGGTTGGGGGCGTTGTACAAATATCTATTATAACTGGCGCGGGGCGCTGGAACTATACAGCGCACTGCTGATTGGTTGGGGGGGGACTTTTATTTTTTTGTTGCGACTTTCGTTTTGTTTGTTCTTCGATTCTTTGGCGATTGGCGGCCCTGTGGAGGTGGGTGCTGCTGAGTATATTAGGATGGGGGTTAATTTGATTGTTTTGTTTGGGGTTTGGAGATGGGGTAAAGGTGTAATTGTATGTGCGTACGTTACGTTTCCGGTACGTTGTCGTTGCCGGGAGGGCGATGAGAATGAGATGAGATGAGATGAGGGTTGAATGGAAGATGGCTGGATAGATAATAGCCTGGTGTGCGTTGGTGTGAATGAATGGAATTTGAAATCCGTTTTTACTCGGAAATAATTATTTTTGATCCTACATGTGTGTGTGATCTTCACTTGGGCAGCTTGTTCTCTTGCCCTCTTGTAAGAATAATCAAAGCTGTTCCTGTTCGGGATTGTAGATATAAAAGGCTCGTACTGTTTCAATAGTAATATGGACAGCGATCATACTAATGAAGATTAGGATGAAGGCAACAAGTCTACAGGCGAGTCTACTGAAGAACTCGACAGCAATTTAACCTTTCCTGTCTCCATACCATTATCTATGTCTCTTGCACAGCTTTCTGTATGTCTCTGCAGTTATCCTTGAATTTCCTTACGTCGTCGTCGTCGTAGACAGTTTAATCAATTTACTTTATATATAGTGATTCTTGTAAGATAATGTGTCTGGTTATGCTGTTAGGCGTATGTTGTTACTGTAAGTATGCTGTCACCGTATCAAAATCACACTGTCACAGTCTATACCGTCACCACTCCGTCCCCCAAGCCCCTGCCACCGCTGTCCATACTGGACTACCCTTGTAGTCAGATCCAAAGCAGTCCACGTCTTTTGAAAGGGGGGATCGGATCAACCACGTTAATCCTGTGCACGTTGTCCGACGTGACATTGGGTGATTGCAGATGAATCGTCAGGAGGGCAGGCATTGATTATATAGATATTTAGTGTTACGAGCGGTGGACGAATAAAGCACAGAGGCATGTTTTAGAGTATTTTTTATTGTAGGTACTTGTACAACAGACTTTGGTTTGGTATATTTGGTGTTGTGAAAACCCCCTTCTGATTCTCATCTCCTGAACTGCCTTTCGTATCACCGTAAAGAAATCTTCCGTCCGCCTTTTCTGGGAAATCCGAGCCAAATTACTCGATAGAAGAGCTTATAGCCATCCCACCTGCCCGAGCAATAAAATCAATAGAAACGCAAGTTATCCATCCCTCTCTCCGAATTTATCGGAAGTGGGGAGTTTTGTTTTCTCATATTCATTTTTTATATTATAATTTTTTGAAAAAAATAAAAATCCTCATCCCGCGTAAAAAAACAGTCCACGCAATGAATCATTTAGTTTCGTGTCTGTAATTCAATAAATCGTACAATCATAAAAAGGTGCGCCGCCAGTGGCCGTTGCAATGTCCACGCTCCATCAAATGTGGTCTTGAGCGTATGTTTCCCAGAACCCAGATTGTCTGTCACCTGCCTTCATTTCAAATGAGTATGACATTGAGAGTTCGAAGGAGAACTTCTTCCGCACAGGGCGAGAGGGAGAGGTTGCTTCACCGGCAGAGTTTGGCTCTGCGTCAGAGTCGATGGAGAGATGTTGGACGGTGGGTACACTCGCGTTGTCCGGTTCCCCCCCAGAGTCGAGGGAAAGATGTTGGACAGTGGGCACACTCACGTTATCTGGTTCCTCCTCAGAGTCGACGAGGTGGCGCTCGATGGTCTCAACGCTCGCATCATCTGGCACGACGTAGGAATCGAAAGGATTCTCGTTGACTGCCGTTCGGCCCGTGTCATCCTTGACAATTCCGTCGAAGGTTATGATGCTCGCCACATCAATCTCACTATCAGAGCTCCCTGGATCGCCTTCATCATCTGCCTTCTCGTCATCACTGGGGTTGAGGGAAGTGACACTGACACCCCTATCCCTCGCAAGCTTGATCTTTCGGAATTCCCTATAGACTTTCTTGTAGGTGTGTTCCCATTGAGCGTTGACCACGTCTGCGGTGCGCGGAGGGGCGCCTGGAAAGCGCTTCAGACGCTGGTATTGGTACTTGGCCATCAGCTTGGAAGTCTGGTATCTGACAGCGGCATCGAGATCGATGGGCTCAAGCGGCTTAGAATTGCTGGCTCTCGTAATATTGGAGAGGGGGTGTGGCAGGCCTGTTGGCTCTGGGCCCCATGAAATTGCTGGACGAGGCGCCATGACAGGAGAGAAGTCTTCGGGAGGGTTGACGAATCCTTCGATCTCTTCAATGAGTAAATCGATGCGAATCGGGACACGCTCCACCGTGTCCTGGGGCGAGGTTGTATACAGAACAAAGTCTGGCTTCCCAATTTCCTTACTTGGCTGGTCGGGAGTGAGGAACGGATTGGGCAGTGGGTTATAAGTCTCATTGAATTTGGGCTTAGTAGGAGATTTGCGCTCAGTAGTGGAATCCCCATCCGAGTTCCGTAAAAGGCTGGACGTCCGCTGACCGAATGGAGGTGCTGGGATTATGGTGACAACTTTGAAGACGTCTACCCCAATGTGGTCGCGCAGGGCGAGCATGAGAGAAAGATGATGCATGGGGAAGGTGATGATGAGGAAGCGGATGGAAGGGTTGCTAGCAAGATAGAGCTCCATAAGGCGAGTCATGACGACGGCCATGTGTCTGGGGTTCTTGAATGGATTGGAGGCTTGCTGGATCAACATCTGTCTTGAGTGTGATTGCATGATGTGCGAGATGAAATAGCTGTATAAGAGTCAGATCGGCTTTGAATGAAGTCAAATCATCGAAAACAAAGTAGAAATTTAGATAGCCACTTACAAGATCTCGACCCTGGCGGTTCGACCAGGCTGAGCTGGGTGCTGTCCGAGTTGCTCGATTCGATCCAAGGTGTCAGAGACAACCTTCTTGCTAACGGAAACATCACATCCCAAGGCGATGACCTGCTTCACAGAGCGATCTTCCATGTATTCATCGAAATCATTCATGAAAACTGTCTCATCTTGCTGAGGTTCTACGATGGTAGAATGGTCTGAACTTTCAGGTTCTTTCACCTCGTGGAATTCAACTTGGCGAGACTCTGACTTTTGGATATCTCGGCGAACCTCAGACTTTTGGAAATCGCGTTTAACCAAGTGCTTTTTACCCTCCATAAAAGTTTTCTCCATGATGGTGGTTAGGAGTCCACAGAAGGGACGTGGTGGTTTGTGTTCCTAGTTAGATTTCAAGTGTGAGGTGGCAGTAAAGTGTGCTAGAAAGTATGTGGTCGAGGTTTGTAACAAAGGTGCGATGAAATAGCACGAATAAGAGGCCTATTCCTGCAAAGATATGAACCCAACAGTGAAAAACTGGCTATAGGGTTGCTGTTGTTGCTTTGTTCGAGATAAAGCTGTTGGTCGCTGTGAAATTGTAAAAGGAGGCAGAGGTTGGAGTTGGAAAGTTTGACGCCGGCTTGGGCCAGGACGTAGTTTTCTACGAACAAACAAGCTCGATCCCCGCCGAGAAATTAAAAGACTTACACTTGCGCATTCATATACCACAAAGGGGTTGTTAACAGGTACAGTCATACGAGACGAACCCAATAGTGCGACGAAGGCAAGACGAGGGTATATTCATAAAAATGGCTTTTAATCACTATCGTCCATAAGCTCAGCCAGTTCGGCTTCTTCGTCTGCCGTCATCAAACCCTTTGCAACTACTGGTTCAACCTCCTTGACCACCCCCTTGTCCTTTTCCTCTTTCTCCTTTATTGCCTTATCGAGGGATGCCTTGTCAAGCGGCCATGTACGCACGGTGCCATCAATACTCACACTGACGACTTGCCTCCCATCCTTAATGATTGATAACCCAGTAACTTCCTCGAAATGTCCATCATATATGTGGTGGAGTTTTCCGGTATTACGGTCCCAAACCTTCACATCCTCATTTCGCCCAGCTGTGATAACCCAGTCCGGAGTAAGGGCAACTGAGCGAACATAGTCTCCCTGTTCAAATGTGTCCTCTGTTGCCCAAGCACGGCTTCTTGATAGACATTTGGCGTTGCCATCAGCGCTTGCCGACCATAGGTCGCCATAATCAGAATCGAAGAGCAACCGGTATACACTTGTTTCGTGCTCGTTGATGCCATCTGCCTTGGTGGCCACTGCCGCGTTGCTGTCTACATCTTCTAGTATCTGCTCTCCCGAAGTAAGAGTAGTGCGCCACCTGCGGATTTTTGGGTCGCTGCTGGATGTGACAAAAATAATTTCGTCAGGGGTCGAGTCAACTGGGTCAATCGCAAGATGCTGGATGGCAAGAAGGGTGTCCATCTTATCCCGTATGGTGTGCAGTCGCTGCCCAGTAGCAACATCCCAGACGATTATCTTCTTGTCTGCTCCTCCGCTAATCAAGCACTATAGTCCATTTGGTCAGTCTAGTCCTGTGCTTCAAAACATAGGCCAGGGGGGGGATTTGGCGCATACATCTTTGCCCGAGATATTCACGCAGACAACGGTCTTGACGAAATCCGAGTGACCCTTGAACTTCTTGACCATGGCCATAGTGTCCCGGTCCCAGCTCCAAATATCTCTGTCCCAGCATCCTGCGAATATTGTTTGGCCATTATGTCCGCCGATAGCCACCGAGGTGAGAGGGGCAGTTGGGCCACGATAAACAGTCTTCGTGTCTTTAGACTATAGCACCCATAGTTAGCTTTGTCCAGATATACGTCACTTCGAAGCGGGGTGGCTTACCTACTTCAACGTTGACTCTCCTGATACACCCAGCACTTTCTGCCACAAAGAGGCAATTCGGCGACAACGGATCTACAACCACATCCAATATCTTAGACGTTAGCTTGATAGGGTCGCCATTTTTGTTGCCGGATTTCGCTGCCCGTCGCGCGCGGGTGGCCTCCGAAGCATCCGACTGGAAAAAATGGCCGGGATCCGTTGAGTGCGACATCTTGAAGCCTGTGGTTTTGGTTGCGGTCGAATCTGAAGTCGGATCTCGAATGCGAGGGGTAGCAAGGGAAGTGGGTAGAGTAGTGGGGTTGGTCTGATTGGAGAAGCGACAGGGGTCCAGTGAGCGTAAGTGGTCTTTTGTCGCGTCGCGTCCACCGCGAATTCGTCCCGCGTCTGCCATTCTCAACATCACCACTTCCATGCGCCGACGGTTATTTTCCCACAACACTAAAGAAAATGGCTACCGCTGGGCAGATTAAACTTCGTGGGCGCCCAGCGCATACAGAGGGACCGACATATTGTACTTATACCCCCGACGGGAGCAAATTGGTTACTGTGGGAAGCAACAATACTATCCGCATTTACACGTATATGAGCGATGGCGAACCGACGAACATTGATGATTGCCAGGAGCAAAATTTGGGTGTCACTGCAGCGGTAGGTTGTTACGATTGCTTGTAGACAGAGCTATACTGATTATTTGTGTAGAAAGACTTCTTCATAGCCGGCTCCGAAGATGGAACGGTCAGCATGTACTCTATGCTCACTAACGCCTTCGATAAATTCCTCGTCCGGTGCACACTGCCAATCCGAGATGTCAAGCTCTCCCCCGATCAAAGCTGGGTTGCAGTTGCAAGCGACGAGCTCACCGTGAAGATCGTGAAGGTCTCGGACCCGAACACCTGCATTTATTTGAGAGAGCAGGGAAAGCCCGTTAAACATCTGTCATATCACCCCAGCGGAAAATTCATTGCACTATCATGTACAGATGGAGTAGTGTATATCTACAAGCTGTCGTCTGAGGAGCCGGAGCTTGTTTCGAGAGTCGACGGTGTTATCCGCAACGTTGACACCGACTCCGAAATCAGCTCTAGGGTTGCATGGCACCCCAACGGCACAGCATTCGCTGCGCCTACAGCCACGAGGGATATCCAAATAATTTCGACAGGCGATTGGAAAGTTCAAGGAACATTCACTAATGGGCACATGGGAGACGTCACAGCTTTGGCTTGGTCACCAAACGGAGCTATTCTTGCTACTGCTGGAAAGGACGGATCGATTTTGCTCTGGAACACCAAGACCCAGAAAGTAATCGCCAGACATGATTATGCCAAAGTCATGGATTTGGCCTGGCATCCTCGACACAATCTACTGTCATTCTCCAACACAGACGGCGAGATTTATATCCACTATGATATCGTCCCTGAGGAGCATGCCGGTCTTCTAGAACTCGGTCTCCAACCCTCACCAGGGGAGCATACCGGTGCTCAACGCCTAGGAGAGATCTCCGCAAATATCCAGAGGCAGAATGGTCACTCCAAAACCGACATGCCCCTGCGCCCTTTCCGTGGGGGTTCGCCAGATACTGTCGATGACATTCTGGGCTCTGTGATGGGTGGCGATGATGACTTTATAGAAGACGACGACGGAGCTGGTTATGCTACTGGGCTGAATTATAATGGCAAGCGGCCAGGGGATACAGTGGAGGATGACACCCACTGGAGCAAACGTCAAGCCATCAATTCAGTCTGGCAATCTCGAGCACATGTAGCATTCCAACCGGGAGCTACTCCCTGGCAAGGCGACCGGAAGTACCTCTGCCTCAACCTCCTCGGGTTTGTCTGGACTGTTAATCAAGATACCCATCACACTGTCACCGTCGAGTTCTACGACCGCGACTTCCAGCGCGACTTTCACTTTACCGACACATTCCTCTACGACAAAGCGTGTCTATCAACCCACGGAACACTCTTCTCAGCACAGCCCCACGATGATGTCGATGCAACCCTTTTCTATCGGCCCCATGAAACCTGGACAGAGCGTTCAGACTGGCGCACTACGCTCCCCAAGGGCGAGAGCATTACCGCCATCTCTCTCTCCGAGTCCTTCATCACCGTCACCACATCCGCAAACTACATCCGCGTCTTCACCCTCTTCCTAACCCCCTACCGAGTTTACCGCCAGAAGTCCTCCCCAGCCGTCACCTGTGCTTCCTGGCGCGACTATGTCCTGACGATGGGCAACGGTCCCGTCGGCGCCGACGGCAACACCACCCTTCTCTACAGCATCGATAACGTCAAGCGCGACGAAACTTGCCAGTCCGAGGATGTGGTGGCCCTTCCCCCTGGAGCAACCGTGAAGTCAGTTTTCTTCTCTGACTCCGGTGACCCCTGCATCTATGACTCGACTGGCACCCTGCTTACACTGCTTCACTGGCGCACGCCATCACAAGGGCGCTGGGTGCCTCTCCTTGACACCAAGCTCCTCGCGCGTCTCGCATCAGGCCGCAAGACGGAGAGCTATTGGCCAGTGGCTGTCGCGGATGGGAAATTCCACTGCATTATTCTGAAGGGTCAGGACAAGCACCCGTACTTCCCCAAGCCACTGCTTTCCGAGTTCGACTTCGCCATCCCGATTTCATCGCGCGTCGTAAATGAAGAGGACGAAGAAGTAGCGAACGGGCAGACAGAGAAGGATAAGCTTGAAGAGGCGTTCGTGAGGAATAACCTACTATCGAGCTTGTTGGGTGACTTGCTGGAGGCGACTCATTCAACGCACTCACAGCGCACCGAGCTTGCGAGAAGGGACGTTGAGGTCGATAAGACCCTCTTGCAGCTGTTGGCGGTGGAGTGTAGGGAGGGAGAGGAGAGAGGTATGAAGGCACTTGAGTTGGTGGGCTTGATGAAGGATCAGACTGGCAGGATGATGGAGGCTGCAGTCAAGGTTGCCGAGAGATACGAGAGGAGAGTACTAGGAGAGAAGATCCGCGAAGTGGCCGAAAAAAGGTTGAGGGGAGATGATGACGAGGATATGTAATACGAGAGAGCTGTCTTATTGACTGAGAAGGTCGGAGTTGGGGCGTTGGATGGGCTTGTTTCTTCCACGCATGATGACTTGGTCGGGATTATTGAACGAGAATTTGGACACTTATGCGCTGGGAGCGAGCAACAATATTGATGACCACACCAATAGAAGTAATGAAATGGATTTAAATACCTACGATGTAACTCTCGCACGAGCCTGCTTCTCGGTGTGTCGGGGGCTGGAAGCGCGGACTTCAATATAGCGGAGAATAGACTGCACAGGGATTCTCCACCTTGTTTCCTGACGTCTCTCCCCACTTCGTTAGCATGCTTGGACTGACTACGGTGTAACAGTGTATCAAACACATGGTCATTAAACTCAGCGTCTAAGTTGCGTTAGGCACCCCACACATGATAGCTAAGTTACCTAAATCAACCCCTGTAAACGTGGGAATCACGAGTCGCGAGTCGCCCCCGTCTCAAGTAAAACAGGCAACCAAAGTCTATCACACTCGACAAAGTCACCAAAACAAAGATTCAAAGTATTCACCAGTCTCCCATTCTTGCCTATCGGGGAAACTAAGGAACCGATCGAAAAAATAAATAACCAGGCGCAACCTAACAAAACAACGCAGCTCTGCCAGGGAACAAAAAAGGGGGGGCATGTAACACATCAAAAATCAGGAAAATATCCCCATCCACGCCTATTGCACAATCCAGCTCTCCTCTACCATCCCTGAAAACAAAGCCCTCGGGAGAAAAGAAAGTCAAGCATCGCCGTGGGACTACTGCGGAAGCCACATTTCATGGGCGAAAATAAACCTGGCCCTCTCTCCCGACTCATCATCCATTATTAAGGTAGCCTGATCCGCGGTTGCGTCGATGCGGGGTCAGACACGAAACGCGATTCTAATGCGAGACGACGAAAAAACTGGAAATCCACGGTGTAAACAGTCTCAGGGCCAATGAATGAATGGAACGCGTCTCGAAGTATCTAACAGCAGCCGCCAGCGGACCCTGACTGTACTCCTTGCCCGCCGGTGACTTGCACGGTAGGCTTGTTGTTCGCGGTTGTCGTGCCCATGCGCTCCTTGATCTGGCGGGCCATGGTAAGGAAGGCTTGCTCGACGTTGCTTGCGTTCTTGGCGGAGGTCTCGAGGAATGGGATGCCCAGTGAATCGGCGAATTCCTGAGGCAAAATGTTAGTGACTCTTTGTTCTCATCAGGGTCTGTGGCAGATGACCACACGGCCCATGCTCTGTCATGTGACAGCGTCACCTGGAGGCTTCATACCTTGGCAACTGTGTACTCGACGACCTTCTTGTCCGACATATCGCTCTTGTTGCCTACGAGGAGCTTGTTGACACCCTCTGTCGCATATCTGTCGATCTCCTGCAGCCACTGCTTAACGTTGTTGAATGAGTCCATATCGGTGACATCGTAGACGACGCAGATGCCGTGTGCGCCACGGTAATAGGACGAGGTGATGGTCCTAAAGCGCTCTTGGCCCGCGGTATCCCACTAAATCTTTATGTTAGCGTCCGGTTGCCTGGATCTTTGGTGGGGTGCCTGCTGAGAGTCATACAATCTGTAGCTTCACGGTCTTGCCATCTAACTCAATCGTCCTGATTTTCTGTCTTTGGTCAGTCGGCGTCTATGTGTCCCGGGTGTGTAGCAACGTACGAAGTCAACACCGATGGTGGAGATGTACGACTCAGTGTAGGTGTCGTCTGCAAATCGCAGGAGCAAACAAGACTTTCCAACACCGGAGTCTCCGATAAGGAGGAGCTTGAAGAGGTAATCGTATCTGGAGGGATCCACGTCAGCACCTGCATGTTGGGGTTGAGCTGTCCAGGGTCCAGCTATTATCGCCATTTGGTTCCGGTTGTGAGGCTGAGATGGCTGTGATGGTTGTGATGGGAAGTGGTGTATACACTATGGTGCGAACAAAAGTCAGTCGGACGGTTTCAATAATCTTTATATGGCCAAGTCTGGAATCAGGCAGGGCCCGCGGGAGCTGAACGTACTACTCTGGGTTCATGATGGCGGATTATTTGCAGAAGATAGTGAATGGGAGTAGAATGGAAGGAGGTCGAGGCGTCGTGGGAAAGTTTCGTTTGTTGTTGAGGTTGCGGAAAAGTGGTTGAAGGCAGTAGCAGATCCGTGGTCTGGAGATGGAGAGATGGAGGAGGCGGAGGCTTACCAGAAAGACAGACTGGCTGCCGCGCGAGGAGTCGTTTAAGAGGCGCGCTGACAGGGGACGCACGACAAATGGGGCAGTCTAAGCGAGTGTTATCTCCCTTTAGCGCCGGTATCATCAAGGCTGCGTCATCACGGGAAAAGTTTTGGGAAGCTGTGGCAACGGGCATTGAACGTAAACAAACCATGTAAACACGAGTGAATGCGAGATGTTTCTATTATAATTGTAGCCAGTTTATACAATTTGTGCTCATTCCTGTGAATTCTGCGCATTGTACCGATCCCGACGCTATGACGCCTTTATTCCGCTGTTTGGTTTAGTGGCGGCTCCATGATAGCGATTAGCGAAATCCTGCTCTGACCCCCAAGGTCTCTCTCCACCACCAAAGCTCTGTCTTTCGGCACAGTACTCATGCAATAACCACAATCATTTTTCAATGACTCCATGTCTCCCGTAGGACTCAATCGATCGCCAGGCTGATGTCTTCCACGCGTCTCATGCTCCGTCGCAACGGCCCAGCCCTTCGCAAGCTACAGCTCCTGCGCCCACTCTCTCTATCTGCACAGCAAGCATGCGCGCGCAGCTATGCCGCTGTCGCAGCGCCCTCCACAACCGCCACGACATCATTTACGGGCTCATTCCCACTTCACCAGCCTGAGGGCAGCGGCAAAGACTACCAGTCCCCAGATGAGCGCACCCTCAAGCTAGGCAAGAGTACGTCGCGACCCAATCCCCCCTCCAGCCTACGGTACAACAGCTAACCTCCCCAGCCCTACGAACTCTCCAACCACTTCTCCCCTCCCTCCTCCTCACACCTCTCCCCA
>JPJW01001129.1:0-24233 GCA_000750755.1 Pseudogymnoascus sp. VKM F-4513 (FW-928)
AGGAGAGTAGATTGAGTGATTGATTGAGTGAGTGAGTGAGTGAGGGAGTGGTATATAAACAACTATAATTCCAACCAATGAAAGAATAATATAGGGAACCCCTCCCCTCCTTCATTTCATCCCCTGCCGTTATCATGCACGACTATCTTCTTGGTCACTTGGCCACAGAACGTTCTCGCTCCCCGTCTAACGCTTTTTATCATATTCTGCCATGCAATAGCTCTAATTTATTCTACTATATAAAATATTTCCAGGTTACAGTGCTTCCATCTCCTTCTCACATATATCATTATCAAACACTGCTTCCTCGGCGATATCCGCCTCACTCCAACCCCGCAATGTTCTCCTTGACGGTGTCCTCAAGGCTCACCCACCCCTTCCCAAACACCTCCTTCAACAACTCCTCCCCCCTCTCATTTGGCACGCTAATATTGCTGACCTTCGAGACCGCGAGATCCTCTGGGAACGTCTTGCCCGGGTACAAGTCCCGCAATATCGCAAGGATCCCGTTCCACGTGTACGGCGCGGCGAAGCCAAAGATGCGCTCATCCTTCACCTTGGTGTCCAGCAGCGCCGCAACGTGCAAGCGTGCTGTATCAGCGACGTTGATATACCAAGCTACAACCATTAGCTTCGTCCTCCCAGTGCAGTAAAAGGGAGCAATGACATACCAGGTGGCAGCGTCTTGACAAAATCGACATTCCCAGCAAACACGCTCCTGATCCAGCCGCCCGTGCTCATGCGCACCTCGGTGTTCAACACAGCCCCATAGTTGGCGTCGGGCAGAATGGCATTCACGCGGAAACTTGGCTTCTCCTTCTCCGCAAACTCCCAGAGCGCCTTCTCGGCCTCGGCCTTGCTGGCACTGTACACGGCATTTGGAGCGTTGTCCGGGAAGGGTGCGGATCTAACGGACCAGGCTTCGGCGATGGCAGCATCGTTCCAGGTGCTGGTGTTGATGGAGAAGGGTGAGTTGTCGGGGGTGGGGTTGGCGGCAGCGACGGAGCTGGAGGTTAGGACGAATGACTCGACGGAGGGAGTGCGGGCGGCGGAGCGGAGGAGGGTGGTCACGCCGAGGACGGTTTGGGGGATGACGGCAGCGGGGTCGGGGCTGAAGGTAATGACTGAGGCAGAGTGGATGATGCCTTGGACGCCTGGGAAAGTCAGTCTTGCACATTTCTAGCGCGTTGAGAACGTTACCCTTGACAGCATCGTCGAATGCACCCTCAACTGCCATGTCTGGCACAACTACGGCGGAGTACTTTCCAGCCCCGTGACGTTCAGCAAATAGCTTCGTCGTCCATTCTGCCTTTGAGGCGTCGCGGACGGTGCCGCGCACGTGGTAGCCGGCTTGGAGGACCTGGTCGGCGATGTGAGAGCCAATGTAGCCGTTGGAACCGGTGACGAGGACGAGGGAGCCCTGGGGAAAGGCAGTGTCTCGGGGTGAGAGAGGCATGGTGTGTGTGTTGATGGAGAATATGGGGGTTGTCTGTTTGCTTGTGATTGTGCAGGCTGATAAGTTAATGATAATGATATGGAATTGGATGGGAAGTGCTTCCTATTTATGTTCCCGCACAACTACCAACTTTGCCAGTTGGTGTTTGGATCGGAACATATCTATTGATGTTAGGTCCGAACTGTTTTGGCAATTCCATCATGATTTGCATGGTTTCCACCGAGACGTCGGTCCAGGGGCACACAATGGTGGAGTTGCGGTTTGGGTTTGATACATGCTGCGGCTCCTCCGACAGGATTGGCTTGAGAAAAAGCGGCCCTTAGTGTATGACAGAGTGCTTATAGCACTGATGAAGGTGGATCAGCCGTCAAAAACCTTATTCTCGATGTGAGTATGTTGGACGTGCAGGACTAAATTGCTTACCTGATGTTCGGGCATAAGGCGTAACGCCAGCGTTCGGAGTTAGAACCGGGCCTCCGGTTGTTGTCTCCGTAATCAACCACATGAATCGTCCGCGAAACGGGCGGACTTATTATTCAGGCACGACATAGAAGTTGCGAGGCTATAATAAGAGATTAAAGGTATTTGGGAGTGTATAATTATATAACGGTTTGGGGTGGGATTTTTTGGAGGGGATTTTATTGGGATTCTTTCAAATAGGTTGCTCCATACACCCTCAGAACCTTCTGAGCTCGATCGCAATCCCAAGCTGTCACATTCATTGTAATGATATTCAAAATAGATATATGGTAGTTGTGAGAATGCCTCAGCACTCCTGCCTACCCTTGAAACCCAAAATCCTACACTCCAACCGCTAAAAACCTCAATAACTCGCAATAGATATACACCTCCACATACACGCTCTTAAATATGGTATTTGAAATCCAACTCCCAGTCTCCCGTCTTCACCTTCCTCGTATCCTCAATCTCGCCACTTGCAATCTTCGCCTTCTTGGCCGTGCACCTCTTGATATAAACGGCCTTGCCAACAATCAACACCTGCGACAAACAGAGGATACCCAACGAGAATCCGTGGCCCAACTTGTATGGCGAAGTTCTGTAAATCTGTCCAGCCACAACTCCGGCAATGTTACCAATCGACTGCTGCATTCCGATGGCGGTTGCACGACGGTAATGCGGCGCAATGTTGACGTTGAGCCATGCCACGTTGAGGCCTGGGCCAGTGTAGACCGCAATGGCACAAAGGAAGGTGGCGAAGAACTTGACGTTGTCGTTGGCAACGAAGAGGAGAAGGAGGTAGCCGATGATACCAAAGATGTTGGCAAAGAAGATGAACTGGGACGTGTTAGAGCGGCAAATTATTAAGCAAGGGCTGACTTACTGGACTGCGCAGAGTCATCCGGTCCGAGATGTAGGCAAACCCCATGAAGCAGATACCACCGAAAATGTAAACGGGAATCGTAAGGTACTGGGTCTCGAGCGTGCTGTGTCCCATATCCTTGAGAATGGCTGGCAAGAAGGTGCTGAAGCCATACAGGAGGATATCTTGGCAGAATTGAATGGCGCCGCTGATATTGTTAGTTGGCCCCCTTATAAGCGGCTGTGCAAACTTACCTGACATAAATCTTTGGATCTGTGAGAGCAATCTTAATCTCATCCCAGCTAAATTCCTGGCTGCCGCTGTAGGCCTTGTTTCTCTCCTGTCGAATAGCCATGATCTCCTTCTGCTCCTTGTTCAAGAAGTAGGCATTTCCAGGATCGTTTGGGAGACCAAAGAACACAACCGCGCCACACACCACACTGAACAGACCCTCGATAATATAGATCCATCTACAACACGTCAGCAACAACCCATTACATACAAAAAACCTCGACTAACCTCCATCCTGCAAAGCCTCCAAGGCCATCCATGAAGAGGATGACATATGCAAGGAGACCACCGAAAGCGCCAGCAAGCGCGGCGCAGACAAACAAGTACGAAACACGCTTCGCTTGTTCATCTCTCTGGTAGACCATCGTCAAGTACAGGTTCAAACTGGGGAAGAGGCCAGCCTCACAAGCGCCCAGAATCAATCGAGTAGCGTACAGAGAGGCAACGTTGTGGATGAAGCCCGAGAAGATGGTGGCGAGCGACCAGATAAGACACAGCCCGGTAATAACATAACGAGGCGTCAACTTCTTCAAGAGGAGGGCAGATGGCGTCTCAAAGGTAACGTAGGTGGCATAGAAGATGGATACGGCGATGGAGAATTGCGAGGGGCTTGCGCCAATGGCCTCTGGCATACCAGCCACTCCGACATTGCCTGGTTTTGGTCAGAAAAGGGGCAACGTCAAGGCATTGAAGGCAACACACCAATGTTTGAACGATCCAAAAAGCAGCACAGGTAGACGAGCATAATGATTGGGATAAGACATAAATCTAGCTTTGCCAGCAGCTTGACCTGCTTGGCAGGGTCGATATAGTGGTCATTGTGGGCTTCAACTTGGCTATCGGAAGCCCTCTTCTCGAGAGGCAAATCCTTTTCCTCGAGGGAGCTCATGTTCAATGGTATGCTGAATGAGCGGGTGATAGTCGAGTTCAATGGTATTCAAGAATCAAAACTCGACACAAGTTAAGGAATGTTTGTCACGCCAACCGTTGGCTAGTCCTTGTCATATATAAGAGTTTGCGGAGGAAATGATAAAGAAAACGATCTACATGCTTTCCCCCACAATTCCCCGCAATTCTCCATATCTCCCCATGCGCCTCCCTATCTTATTGTTGAGTTAACTCCTTCTAGAGAGTTTTCGGGCCCGCCGTACCAAGAGATCGGGATCTCATACCGAGCCTTATCGCCACTTTTTTACTAGGCCGCTATCGATTAGCCCGTGACGATCAGGCACAAAAGATTGGCTAAAAAATAATATGCTAACGGTGATTGGTTAGAAACTAGTCATTAGTGGAACCCAACGTCATGTCGTACCTTATCGCGTTGCGGACCTTTTTCCGTCGTGGCAAGGCTGCTCGTAGCCGGCGCCGACAAGAGGGGTCTATCACGATAATTCGGCTGAAGAGGCATAATCTCTTTGACAATCTCTCAAAGTCTACTTTGCTCGTCCCTAGGCTGAACCGCCCCTATCGGCCTACAATGCCCGTCGATATCTCGAGGAGCCATCGATCGGAATGTCATCTATACCAGAGTCGGGGGGGCATGTAAGGCGGGCGCCTATTGCGTGAGGTCTCTCCAGGAGCGTCTAAAATACACGTACTAAGACGTAGCAGATGCAATAGATGTAGGAAGCGGAAAACAAAATGTCTTGGTGGAGTTCCATGCCGAACTTGTGCCATATCAAGACAAGATTGTATCTACCCAAACTCGCAGAAGAAGGTCTTGGTCTCGGAAGGGTAGGTGTCTTTATTTCCATATCCAGCCTTCAGCGATGCTGAATTTAAATAGTTATCTCCTCGATCTAGAGTCTCGAGTCAAGGCATATGAGACCAAGGCTGAAGAAAGCTCCGTGACTCCAAGTTCGGCCGCTGGCACATCTGAAATACTCGATGCCGAGAAACCCATCCCGGAAACCTCTGCCCCTCTTCAACTTACCACGAGCCTTGACAACAATAAGGATGACATTGATAAGAACCCTCTGATTGAAGGGACAGCGCATCTTGTGCTGAGTCCTGGAGGCGGGGAGCGCCGTAAGTAATGTAACACGCTGTATGAGAACAGGACTTATGATTAAACAGAGTATCTCGGAGACTCGTCGTCTACAAGCCTTGGGCTGAGGTTCCAAGACTTTATTAAAACCTTTCAATCGGAACTTAACAACGGAATCGAGTTTGATGCGCCCACCCAAAGTCGTACAAACTTCTCCATCCGTCGCAATTCGTTTCAAGAAAGCCAACCCAAAATCTCGCTCCCTCCTTTCGCATTCGCAAAGCGCCTCTACGCCGCGCAGTATGCCTATCTTGGGACCATCTTCTCCTTCACAGACATGGATGCATTTGAAGAGAACCTCCATGAAATATATGATAGAGAGGTCGATGTGTCCGACAAGGACGATTGCCTTGTCTATTGCGAAGTTCTCCTCACATTGGCATTTGGCCAAATGTACTCTGTGAATCAATGGACGAGCAATGATGGACCTCCTGGATTTGAATATTTTCAGCAAGCGATGCAGTTATTGCCAGGCCTCCATGAGCAAGGATCTGTGACGTTTATCAAGGTTCTATCCCTGGTTGGGTATTTCTTTCAGAATTTGAATCGTCGAGACACAGCGTTTCTATATGTGAGTAGTACCCTCCTCTCGTATATTGCTAGCTAATATAGACAGATTGGTTTGGCATTGCGTATGGCGATATCAATGGGGTTGCATCAAGAGGTTCCCGATCAGAATCTTGACGACGGAGCTCGAGAACATCGACGGCGATTGTGGTGGTCTGTGTACAGCATGGATAGGTAGGTAGTCGCCAAATTATTGGGGGTTTGCTAACATTTGCAGGATTCTGTGCGTCAAATCTGGCAATCCATTAACAATTGCCGACCAAGACATTGGGGTGCTGCCTCCATCAAGATTGGTAAGTCTCAAACCGAGTCGCAAATCTATTACTGACCAAAGTAGCCCGACGAGCCCGAAATGTGCCCAGCTACTGTCCTGCTGCACTATACAGAGCTATCACGAATACTGGGAAAGATTATGAAAAGTAAGTTATACCTTGTTCTAAAGGTCACTCAACTAATCATACAGATCTGTATCGAAGGACGCGCACAGAAAACTACAGTCTTGTCAGCTCTGTACAAGCCATTCTCAGCGACCTTTCGAATTGGCACACAAACCTTCCTCAGGTTCTCCAATTCGACTTTACAAAGCTCGACAAGGAAATATCCCGCGAATCAGTTTCCATATATCTACACTATTCGCAGTGCATTAACATGACCGCTCGGCCTCTTGTATTCCATGTTGTCCGGAGTCGACTCCAAAGCAAGGAAAGCAACACGAGCGATTGGAAGACTGGTCTGTCTCCAACTACGATTGCAGTCATTGATACCTGTATTTCAGCGGCGCGGAATAGCATTGCCATCATGTCTACAGCAGCCAAGCAGAATCTAATAGGTAAGGTACTCAACACACGATGAGAAAACAGTCTGACATTAATAGCAACCTACGGCTACATGGATGGCGAACACGCCTTCTCGGCGGCAATTATCCTCGTCATGATCAATATCGCGTTTCCATACAACGCCCGAGACCGCGCTGCCATGAACATGGCACTTGAAGTCTTGAATGGAATCGCCGAAAAGGGCAACGCGCACATCAAATCATTGCATCGACTTTTGCTTAGTTTATACCCCATGACGAGATTGGATAGTTCCGACGAGACTATGATCCAAAAACAGGCCCCAGAAGCTCTGGCGCCACCACCAGATCCATTCGCGGCATTCTTATCACAAATAGACGGCGACAACGCAAACGCTGGCATATTTTCCAACGTAGATGCGAATTTATTTGAAGAGGCAGGCGCGGGAGACGAACGGATCTGGGAAGAGGGATTTGAGTTCTTTGATGTGAATATGGATTTTGATTGGACACAGTGGAACAGCTAAATCTTCTCAAAGATGTCATCTTCCATCACATCTATCACCAACATGTGCCCTGGGGCATGCCCCATCACCCGACCCGGCAACTGCGCCTTCATAACCGCAAGCTGTGGCGTA
Organism: Pseudogymnoascus sp. VKM F-4513 (FW-928); assembly: GCA_000750755.1. Taxonomy (NCBI): domain Eukaryota; kingdom Fungi; phylum Ascomycota; class Leotiomycetes; order Thelebolales; family Thelebolaceae; genus Pseudogymnoascus; species Pseudogymnoascus sp. VKM F-4513 (FW-928). The sequence goes on from JPJW01001129.1 coordinate 7,114, forward strand.
ACACCGCACCCCCAGAACACTGGTACAATCTCGTCGTCCTCTGCGTCTAGATCTACTGGCATGTCACCAAACTCTGGTGCATTGATATCTTTGATACCCAGCTTTTCCACCGCATCCCAGCCCCATGCAACAGGCTCGCCATGGGTGCTTACATATGGCCTTGTCAGCTCCCGAACCTTTTCGACATCGGCTCTCCTGTACGGCCGCATGCTCACTACATAAGTCCCGCCGGTGAACACGCCTGCGGCGCAAAGTGGTATATTTGTCGCATACATGGGAACATTGCGGCCCAATACTGTATGCCTCGGAGGCAGACCAGCTGCTGTCAAGGCGGCCTCGAAGCTGTAGCTGCAGCCGATGAGGAATGCGACATGGTCATCCGTCCACTCCTTGGCAATATCGGAGCAGTGCGACTTGACCAGTTCGCCATCGTCATACACCATATATAGTGGGACATCTGTGCAGATATCAAGCGCAGACGCAATTGCGGCGTCAGAGACTCCAGGCAAGTGAGACTTCAGGGTGGTGGCGGACCCTGGCGTGCTAGAGGAGGCGAGTAGTGGACATGGGACTGGATTCCGATGACACAGGAGCAGGAAGTCGGATGCGAAGCGGGAAGGCAGGATAATTAGGTTTGCTTGCAGGTATTTAGGGGCGAGACCTGATGTCAGGGTTATTTTGTTGTTGCGAGCGAGGAGGCGAGTTGATAGAGCTGCATTATTGCCAAGTTCGACCATTTTTGAGCAGAAATAATATATACACGTATAGTTTTCAATACAATCAAAGTCCTGTCAAAGCATATATACATAAGCTACGCCGAGAAGATGGAAAATCCACACTTTCCCCAACATTGCCTCCGTGCCGGGCCCCATCCTTCGGACTCTTTCCGCTGAATCGCACGAGACAAAGACCCCAAGTTTATGCTGGTCATTTATCATTTGCGGGGATAAAATGCGGGTCAGGAACGCCCGGGGAAAGATTTACTCCAGTTTTTTATTACGTTCTGGTGGTTGTTCTGTCCCGTCCGCCCTTCCATGGACATGACGCCGGCCGGGCGTTGTGCCGCCCTAGCGCGATCGGCTTTGGATCCCGATCGTAAATATCCACCTCGTCATGCATTTGGCCCCTCCGAAGCGTTTTGTCCACGTTCTCCCCGCAATTCAACTGCGAAACAAGAACTCACCGGTAATCGGAAGCAACTGTAAGTTCAGTATTTACCCATTCCGTGGGTCTCTAGTGGCTACCGGTATCAGAAACCGATCCTTCGGTGCTGGAAATTCTGTTGCCGGAGCTTGCTTGCTGACACAGACCTCAGGCGACTAGATTATAACTTAGCCTCTCCCCCGCACCCCATATTTCAGATTATGCCAATAAATCCAGTCTTTTTGCACTCTCTTTGATTGTTGTGCCCGGTTGTTTTTTTAGATTTCATATCATATACCCCTCACGATGGCAGTGGGACAACACAAGCCGGCGGCAGGACGGCTGAGGATATCCATCGATCGTGGTGGAACCTTCACCGATGTTCACGCCTCAGTGCCCGGTCGCAGCGACATTATCCTGAAGCTGCTGTCCGTGGACCCTGGAAACTACCAAGATGCCCCGACCGAAGGCATCAGGCGAGTTCTCGAAATCGCGACTGGCAGGACCCTGCCCCGCGGCGAGCTGCTCGACTTAACCCCAATCGAATCCCTGAGAATGGGAACGACGGTTGCTACCAACGCATTATTAGAGAGAAAGGGTGCTCGTTCAGCACTCCTCATCACACGCGGTTTCAAAGATCTGCTAGTCATTGGAAACCAATCACGACCAAACATCTTCGACCTCTCGGTTTCAAAGCCAGACGTGCTGTCTGAGAAGGTTGTCGAGATCGACGAGCGCATCACACTCGAGGGATATGCCGAGAACCAACACCCCGAACCCATTGAAGAGTCGGAAAACGTTGTTCGAGGAATTACTGGAGAGCATGTGCGAATCATCACCAAGCCAGATATGGAGGCTGTCAATGCACAATTGCTCAAGCTGAAGGAAGAAGGATACAGGTCGATCTCGGTCGTCTTGCTTCATTCATATACCTACCCCCACCACGAAAACCTAATTGGTAACGCAGCCGTCAAGATGGGCTTCTCCGTTGCCTTATCCTCTGCTCTGCAGCCTATGATCAAGGTTGTTCCCCGTGGAATGAGCGCCACGGCAGACGCATATCTCACACCAGTTATCAAGAACTACATCGATTCGATATCTTCAAACTTCCAGGGCGGCCTTGCCTCGAAGACCACCAGAGTTGAGTTTATGCAGTCGGATGGTGGCCTCGTTGATTTCCGTAAATTTAGCGGACTGAAGGCGATCTTGTCTGGTCCAGCTGGCGGTGTTGTTGGCTACGCCCAAACTTCATACGATGCTGCCGAGAAGGTGCCCGTTATTGGCTTTGATATGGGAGGAACTTCGACCGATGTGTCGAGATACTCGGGCACTTACGACCACGTATTTGAAACGACCACAGCAGGCGTCTCCATCCAATCGCCGCAATTAGATATCAACACTGTTGCAGCAGGCGGTGGATCCATGCTCTTCTGGAAAAACGGCTTGTTTGTTGTCGGCCCCGAATCTGCGTCAGCGCACCCTGGACCAGCATGCTACAGAAAGGGCGGACCTCTTACAGTCACCGATGCCAACCTCTTCCTGGGCAGACTCTTGCCCGAGTATTTCCCAAAAATATTTGGCCCCAATGAGAATGAGCCTCTTGATGTTGCCATCACAGGGCAGAAGTTTGCGGAGCTTACTACCGTTATAAACGAGGAGCAGAAGGCAAAGGGACGCATCGAGTTTACTCCCGAGGAGGTCGCTCTCGGCTTCTTGAATGTTGCCGATGAGTCCATGTCGCGCCCTATTCGGGCGTTGACGGAAGCTCGCGGCCACAACACTGCGGTCCACAACCTTGCTTGCTTCGGAGGTGCTGGTGGCCAGCACGCATGCTCTGTGGCTGCTGTTCTTGGTATTTCGAGAATTATCATCCACAAGTACTCTTCTATTCTCTCTGCATACGGAATGGCGTTGGCGGATGTGGTCAACGAGGTTCAACAGCCTGCTGCTGATGTTTTCAACGACACAACTCAAGACGAGTTCAAGTCGAAATTGGAGGCATTGGTTCAGCAGTCTACCGCTGACCTTGAGTCTCAGGGATTTTCCGGAAAGGATATCCACCATGAGCTGTACCTGAACATGCGCCATGCTGGTACAAGCACCTCTTTCATGATCCTCAAGGGTGAGGACTGGAACTTTGCATCCGAGTTTGAGAAGAGGCATTTGGTTGAATTCGGTTTCTTAACAAAGGACAAGGCTATTCTTGTCGATGATATTCGTGTCAGGAGTACCGGATCTTCATCGAACGGGAAGGAGAAGAGCCCCTACATGCAGGTGAGTGCAAGTATATCCCTATTCAAGGACTATCTAACACATAATGTAGATGAAGGAAGTTGTGCCGAAGCAGATTTCCGCACAGAAGAGCCAAGGTGTTTCCAAGGTTTACTTTGGTTCATCCAAAGGATCCGTCGACACTCCCATCTACAAACTAGAGGACCTCGAGGTCGGCTCTCAGATCAAGGGCCCCGCAATGGTTATTGACAAGACTCAAACAATCGTCGTCGTTCCAGAGGCTGTGGCAAACATCCTCGAACGATGCGTGTTGATTGATCTCAAGGAGAAGGAAGTCGTCGATGCTACTTTCGAGTCCAAGGATACCAGCATCAACCCAATCCAGCTGTCCATCTTCGGCAACAGATTTATGTCGATTGCTGAGCAGATGGGGCGAACCCTCCAAAAGACATCCGTTTCCACCAACATCAAGGAGCGCCTCGACTTTTCTTGCGCACTCTTCTCTCCTGACGGCGGCCTGGTTGCCAATGCACCCCACGTTCCCGTTCACTTGGGTTCGATGCAGTTTGCCGTCAGATATCAGCACAAGTACTGGGCTGGAAAACTCGTTGAGGGCGACGTTCTCGTATCAAACCACCCAACATGCGGAGGAACTCATTTGCCAGATATCACTGTCATTACACCTGTATTTGAGAACGGCGAGATTGTATTCTACGTTGCCTCCAGAGGTCACCACGCAGACATCGGCGGTTCCCTTCCTGGATCCATGCCTCCAACAAGCAACCAGCTGTGGCAGGAGGGTGCGGCCATTGAGGCTGAGAAGCTTGTGAGCGGCGGTCGTTTCAACGAGGAGAGAATGATTGAGTTGCTCCTGAAGGAGCCCGCCAAGTTTGAAGGTTGCTCGGGGACTAGATGTCTCCAGGACAACTTGTCTGATCTGCGCGCTCAGGTTGCGGCAAACCAGAGGGGTATCTCGCTGATCAACGGCTTGATCAAGGAGTACGGTTTGAAGTGTGTCCACAACTACATGTACGCGATTCAAAGCACGGCCGAAATTGCCGTTCGTGAGCTCCTGAAGTCGACCTCGGAGAACATTGGCTCCGTTTTGGAGTCTGTGGACTGCATGGATGATGGAACCCCAATTGCGTTGAAGGTTACAATTGACGCTGCCAAGGGAGAAGCCATCTTTGACTTCTCTGGAACCGGAAGCGAGGTCTTTGGAAACACCAATGCCCCAACAGCCATTACTCACTCCGCAATCATCTACTGTCTTCGTGCTCTCATCAAATCCGATATCCCTCTTAACCAAGGTTGCCTGAACCCCATCGACATCCGCATCCCTGACCACTCTCTCCTTTCGCCATCGAAGACCGCAGGTGTCGTTGGTGGAAACGTGCTCACCTCCCAGCGTATCACCGACGTTATCCTCAAGGCGTTCCGCGCATGCGCCGCCTCGCAGGGTTGCTGTAACAACTTGACATTCGGCACGGGTGGTAAGGGCGTCGATGGCAACCACGTTGATGGCTTCGGCTACTACGAGACTATTGCTGGTGGTGTCGGTGCCGGCCCTACCTGGGATGGACAGAGCGGTCTGCACACCCACATGACCAACACGCGCATCACGGATCCAGAGATCTTCGAGAAGAGATACCCATGTATTCTGCGCGAGTTCTCGCTGAGAGAGGGCTCTGGTGGTACTGGTCTGCACCGTGGTGGTGATGGTGTGGTTCGTGATATCGAGTTCCTGGTGCCAGTCCAGTGCTCTATTCTGTCTGAGCGCCGCAGCCACAGGCCGTACGGTCTGGAGGGTGGTGGACCAGGTGCTCTTGGAAGGAATGACTGGGTCAGGCAAGGCGAGGATGGTGAGAGCAGAGTCAACCTTGGAGGCAAGGCGACGGTCAAGATGGCCAAGGGTGATAGGATCGTGATTAACACACCAGGTGGCGGTGCCTGGGGGTCTGAGACTGCGGAGAAGGTCAAGACGAATGGTGTGCAGAAGGATGCGTTTGTCGCGAAGGGATCTGTCGATCGGTATAAGACCCGACAGGAGACGAACTGAGGGCCATAGGCTATTATTTAGTCGGATATATGAGGATTATGAACTGTAAATAGCAATTAGATATTTCAAAATACATACAAACAAACATCAATCTCCAATTGCCATAACATTGTCGGTGGATAGGGGCGGTCACTGGTGGTAGAAACATGATATAAGCACCAGCTAGCAGAGTCTCCATGGCGGGTATGTCAACGAACAGAGCCTCACATTTCATTGTGAGTTCTACTCTCCTTCACAGGTCTGGCTGTAGTGTTAGGTTCTACACAGCCATCAGCCACATCACAGAACACAACACGGCACGGGACGAAAAGCATAAATTAATGTCATTTCGTGTCTTATGCGGGCATATAAAAAATAATCAAAGGTGTAATGTAACAACACAAGGCGCGAAATATATTACCATCCCCTCCCTCCTTCATCCAGCGCCGCCGTTGTGATAACCATCCTCGTTTCCAACGCCGACGCCGCTACTGGAAGCAGTCTCCACCACAGCCACTTACAAGTGGATGTACTTGAAGGTGCTCCTCGGCACTGTGCGCGTGCTGTATCGCTCAACATTCACATAGTTGAACTCCTCAATGGTGACATTGTCGCCATCGACAGCGGCAACCCAGGCAACGTGGCCCGCTCCAGTCGATCCAGCATCAGTCTGGGCAATGGAGCCCTTCACCGGGTTGTTGTCGACCTTGACACCGACCTGGCGAGCAGCATCGTCCCAGGATTCAGCGTCACCCCAGGCGGCGCCCTTGTACTTGTTGTGGAAGTTGATGTTGAGGCGCTCGTTGATGCGCCACGCGACAAAGCTCGTGCACTGGCACGCATAGTAGTACCAGCGGTCGATGTCGCCGCAGGTGTTGGGGGCGTAGGGATAGTCGTTCTTGATGGAGCCGTCGTTGGGGGTGGTGGGCTCGGTGGGCTTGGGCGCCTCGGGGATGGAGGAGGCGTCGCATTTGGGCTTGATGTACTTGGTGGAGCCGGTCTTGACGTAGTAGTCGGTGACGAAGCAGCCATCGGTGGTCAGGTCCCAGATGGAGTTACCGCCGATCTTGGTGCCGGGGGTCTGGCAGGTGATGGTGACAAGGTCGCCCTTGGCGTAGTTCTTCTTGATGTCGTAGGTCAAGCCGGGGCCGGAGCGGCAGTTGACTGGGTTTCCGGTAATGGGGTAGGCGCCAGAGGTCTCAGTTGGGACGGGGACGTCGGTGGGAGCGGTGCCGGTGGGAGGGGCATCCGTGGAGGGGACGTCCGTGGGAGCGGCGTCAGTAGGGGTGGCATCCGTGGGAGCGGCGTCGGTAGGAGTGGTGTCGGTGGGAGTGGCATCCGTGGGAGCAGCCTCGGTGGGGGAAACATCCGTGGGCACAACAACGTCGGTTGGGGAGACGTCGGTGGTGGCTGGGCAGGTGTTGACAGTCACAGTGACAGTGCTGCGGGTAGAGGTAGGAACTGGGCTCTCGGTGGAGCATTCAACAACCGTAACATAGACGGTGCTGCGGGCCAGGACAGAGGTGGAGAGGAGGGCCGCAGAGGCGGCGGCGACGTTGGTGAACTTCATGGCGAGCGAAGGAGTGTGGCTACAAACGCAAGAGCGACGAAAACAGCAACAGATAAACACAGAAAACGAGCGTGGTATTGACTATGCGAGCTAGTCAACGAAAAGAGTGTGGTGATGAAGTGACAAACAGGAGAGTGCGGGACGGGTCGTCCTTATATGTCAAGCGGACTAGACTTGTCCATATTACCCCGACTGTCTCTCATTTCTTATTTTTCATCGTTCGTTGCCCCAATTCGGCCCTGCACTAACCGGGTACCTTGCATGTTTAGGGGTCAATCCAATGGGTCCAGCGCTGCCGAGCTTCTAGATCCAACTTGCGCCTCGCTGGGCTGAAGTGCTAATCCACAGCGACGGCGGGGTGGGCGTGGATGCAATACTGAAAGTCATAGGAGCAAAGCTCGGTTACCGCTGCGGCGCTGTCAGACGGGCTAACCTATCGTCCATCTCCCGTGATTATCTCCAATCGGCAGGCGCAGCGCGTGGGTCGGCGTGTTAGTAGCGTGGTGGTCGGTTGGTGGTTGCTGGTCTTGGCTTGCTGGGGTTGGTGCTGTGCCCCTGAGCTAGTGTGGGCGGAAATGCAGGTACAGGCCGCATTGGCTCGGAAATGGGGATTTTGCGGTGTCTGTATCTGTAAATAGAGAGAATGGGCATATTATTCAACAAGGCGCACTCGCAGGTCATGGGCTGAAGGATTTGTGGGGTTGTTAAGAGGATCTGATTAGGCTGTTTCCCTACTACTGTCGTGACTCTCCAGCAAGTGCCATCTCTGTGCCACTGTCAAACATCCGTGTCTTATGCCCCTGTTTTCTCCATCTTCATTTCCCTGTCAGCCATTTCCATAACGCATGATTGTTCCATTGCTCCATCATCACTCCGTGCCATATCCGATTTCTGAGCCGCTCCGTCCGTCACTACTACCTTCTCCCTCGTAGTCGGAAATGTCGGACAAATTTTGGTGCAGCTTACTTGTCGGCACTTTTGGTCTAGTCCACGAAGTCAGCAAAGGGTTCAGGTGACAATAACGGGACTTATGACATACGGCAGGAGGCAGGCGCGCGAGGACTTCTTGGAAAAAGGCCTCCTGTTGGTCGCGGATGATCTTGAGCATAGCGGTGTTGTCGTCCATTGCTTGAACAATTGAACGTGCCTCGTTGGATGCAAAATACGAACTTCATATCCGTCCTACAATCTGCATGTCACGTCAAACACGTCGAGCAATTGGAAACAGGCAAGTCATTCAAACTAAATACAGTAAGTACTACATACAGTGTCCAAATATATATATCCAAAACCCTTCCGCAGCAACCATCTAACCGCGGAAAGCAACCTTCCTCCTCTCGACAGCGAACTTGGGAGCGTTGGCAGACTGAGCCTCGTTGAAGTGGAGGTTCTTGTACTGGGTGACCTTGCTCTTGTGCTCGAATGGGATCTCCTTGACACCGGGGGCGCCAGCGACCAAGCCGGGAGTGGGCTTGGCACCAACGGCGCGCTTGCCGTTGCCAGTAGCGGGACCCATGGAGACGATGGCGGCATCGGCCCAACGGAAAGTGCACTGGCCGCCGGGGATCATGGCATCGCCCTGCAGTTGGCTGACGGCGTTCTTTTGGTTCTCGAGGCAGCGCCAGTTGCCGATTGGGTCGAGGCCGCCGGGGTTGACGATCTCGTAGAGGGCGAGCACGCTGTTCTGGGTGTAGTCCTCGGCGTTGCCTGGGTTGGTTAGAGGGGGTATTATATGCGACGGCGAAAAACTTACTGGAGTTGGCGTAGTCATCTGGGACGCAGGAGTCGGCGTTGATGGCGTTCTTGAAGAGATCGGTCTCGCTGGAGCCGACGTCGTTGTGGTAGGAATCGACGGCGTGACCGACCTCGTGCTGGAAGACGGATGGGGTGCCGACGGGGCCCTGGAAGACAACGATGGCCGAAGTCTCGTAGGCAGAGCCACCACCTGGAACGGCAATGACGTTGGTGATGTACTGACGCTCGTGGATTGGCAGGCGGCCAAAGAGATCAATCATGTCGACAATGCTGGGGAATGTCAGTAGGCACAATGGATCTGGACGGCTATCTTACCCAAGGTTGGCAGCGTTGTGACGGCAGAAGACGAACGCACTGCCGCAATCGGTGTAGTGGACGTTGTAGATCTCCATGTCGTATGGGCTGACATTGTTGTCGTTGGCATGGTTGAGGCAGGTCTCTGGGATCCATCCCCAGTCCCACCTGTCGTAGGTGCTCTGGGTTGGGGTCAAGTGCTCCCAGAAGACAGAGTCCACATGGGGAGACAGTCCATCGCTGAAGAGCGTTGGCTTGCCGAGACCAGCAAGGGCGGGGGAGCTGAAAAGGACAGCTGCAGCCGCAGCCTTCATGAGGGAGGAAGCCATGTTAAAGGTAAAGGATTGAGTTGACTGAGATTGATGAGAATGCACCTGCTCTGAGGAAACAGATCTTCATGGCGATCACCATGGCTTTATACTTTGAGGAACCCATCGCTCGGGCCGTAAGGAATCACTTTGACAGGCCCTACGTACCATTGAAGGATTAAGGTAATTTTAGCAACCACTCCCGTTGAGGCGTCCCCAGAAAGGGTATCCCCACAGTAAGCTTAAAGGGAGATACGTGCGGATTTGCGGCCTCTCCATTCGCCGATCCCCCCTTTCAACCGGAACTGGCGCTGTCAATGTGGTGGCATCGCTCTTTGGGAATCCTTGGTAAGGAAGCTTGGCACGGTAGAGACGCGGATCGCACGGCTTCAGTTGGTGGCTGGCGCCTGACGCTGGCCCTTGAAGGAGAGTGAGAACATGGGCCCCGGATGCGCTGGCTTATTAGGTTGCGCTCAGTGTAATCAAATCCTCCTCACGAGATTGCGCCAAAACACGCAGCCCATCGCAACAGAGAGGCATCCTCCTCACGATACTCTCGGCGAAGTTCCATTGCCAAACCACGCCGTCCCTCACTACTGAATACCACCATCTCCAAAAAGTGAGTTCTCATCCCAAATGCAGGAACTGTTCGGACCGATCTCCCCACGCCAAGCCTGTCCATGAACTATCCATCGCTCTCTCCACACCTGCGTTGCCCGCCGTCAGGGCATCCATCATCTAAGAAGGCCCGAGGATGCACCCAGCCACTTTCCTATTCTATATAAACCTCGCGCTAACGATCCTTCGTCAGCTCTTAGCGGCGGTTTTGCCCGTCCAGGGGCGCTAAGTGTTATTAAGCGCATTTGCAGGCTTTCCGGCCAAGGCACGCATGGTCTGGATGCCCTCAAATTGCTTTTATGCGCGATGGATATGTTGCATTCCTAAAGACGGGTGTTTATCGTGTATCCTATTTTGTCCATGTGTCGTTCCTTCGTTTCTTCCACGTGTGTTTATGGGAAAGAGTCGGCGGATCGATTGCGCATGCCACACCGAATCCTTGTCTGGGTGGGATTGTATCATCACTAGGCATACGAGCGTACGTGAGGTGGGGCACGCCGTATACCTGACGGTGGTAAAATAATACAGGCATATCCACTCGCGTCTATGCTGAGTGTATTTGACATAAGGGTAGCAGGGGCTTGATTGAAGCAAAATACAAGTATATCTCAACACGCCTAGTCGAGCACCCTCCTGGCAAATGTTAACTGTAATAGCATCATGGGCTTGTTTCATAGAGAAGAGTATTTCCCCCATCATTCGTTGATGGTTCTATTTTTGGCCTTGTCTTTCCACCACGCATTTACAGGTGAAACTCGTCTAATTTAAGCATGTTCTCTGGCATATGCATGTCTTGGCGGGACGGGCGAAGCAACGCACCTGGTCCCTTGATTCTCAGGAACAGGATTTATAGCACATCTCATAGCTTCAATTTCCGTCCCAAGTGTAACGTTGCGATGTCTGCGGGCGGAAACCCGGTAGACGAAATAAGAAAGCTCGTAGGTAAGATGCGGATGTCGGCAACCAACGCAAGCTCTGCCAAGCTCAGATTATCCCCGCCGTCAGCTTTGGGTCAGCCGCACGCTGACGCTGACGCGACGAGGCGGTATCGGCTTTTAATGGCGCAGCGGATAATCTAGATGTACGTAAATTATCCGTTGACTGTCACTTCCTATGCTGTATGCTCGGGTTATTGGAGTTGGCGGCACGCTCATAAATATCCCGAGCTAAGTCAGGTTTATAGAGGCATGATTTCTCTTCCGCCCTGGAATAGCTTAAGTATATATTCCTCAAACTGCAGAGTTCGACTTCTCATAATACTTCTTGCTTTATAATACGTTGATATTTTCTATCGGTGATAATTTATATTGCCGCTGAAGAAGAAAATATGAAATTAAAAAATAATAACATCAAACACTATTATTGCCCTAAATATCATATATTTAACTATTATTAATTCTCTACTCGAGATTTTTAATTTTTAATAGCTGTATGAACCCATAATTATATCAATACATCAAATTATATCGAGCCTATTGTGATAAATGCCGACAAATGTAAAAAAGCTAGAAATCATAAATATAGTGGGTTTAATTAAAATGCTCCTTTCAAGACACAATTCCTAATGAATCATCTGATTCATAATTATGTGCACTTTTAAAGTCCGAGATGGCAATGTTGTGGTGTTGTCGGACTGTAAGTGGTTTTGGCCCCCGCCGTGCGTAGGGTCCAGGCTTAGCGTGATCCCAAAAGTCGCGTCGTCACGTCGCCAACGCCAATTACGCCAGTTACGCGACTTTGATACATGGACAAGTGCAGTTCAAACATATCACAACTAATCACACCTACGAATTCTCCAGCGCATCAATATACAATTATACACATTCTGTATATTTTACTCATTAGACGAGCCAGACAATTTGCTTGCAAATGTCTCCCACCTATCTCTAGACGCGCCCAAAATCCCAGAGAAATCCGCCCCGCGTCTCTGCACGCCTGGCTCAGGAAGATATATTATCAGACTCGCAACCCTCCATACGCCTGAGTCTCTCAATTCTTGGCTTCTGCTCCCAAGGGCAGAGGTCCTACGGCAATTGACAGCGATACGACACCATGTACCTCCCACGATCGCTCCTCTCGACCCTCTATCTCCACCTGCAACGAACCCACCACCCTCTCTCTCCACCAGTCCTGATCCTCGTGGCCCTCGAGCCCGACGCCCTCTGCGGCTGCCGAATCCTCACTAGCCTCCTAAAACACGACTACATCCCCCACAAGATCCAGCCCATTGCCGGCTTCAACGACCTTGAGCGCGCCGGACGGGAGAATGTGCGCCCAATGTTGGAAAGCCAGGGCGGTAGCGGTGGCGTCGTGGTCTGCCTCGGTGTGGGGGCAAGGAACGACTTAGGCGCTATGCTAGGGATTGACGCGGAGAGTGAGGGCGAGGGCGCGTTTGGCGGTGTCGAGGTCTGGGTCGTGGACGCGCAAAGGCAATGGCACTTGGAGAACGTGTTTGGTGGGGCGCAGAGAGACGGGGTGCTGGAGGATGGCAGCCCTGGGCCAATAAAGCAGCAGCCGGGTGTAGATAATGGGAAGATTGGGAGGGGTTTTAAGCCGGGGAAGGGAGGCATTATTGTGTTTGATGATGGGGATATTGAGGAGGAGCTGGGGCCGGAGAGGGAAGCGTATTTCGCCCTTGACGAGATGCCGGCTATCGATGAGAGAGACGATGAAGGGGATAGTGAGAGCGAGGACGAGGATACCCCCATGACCGAGGCTCGACCTGGCCAGAAGAGGAAGTCGTGGTCCGATCGTGAGGATGATGATAGCGATGAGGATGTCGATGATAGGCCACGTCAGAGGAGGAGGAGTAACTCTGTAAGTTTGACGAATGGCTGCGGCAACAACAATCTAACATCAAGCAGTCAAGCTCCATTCCCGAATCTCCCTCACGACCCCAAAGGCGGGGCCTTATGGTTGTCGATGGCCCGAATGGCGTTGCAAGAACAGATTCCCGCTCCGTATCGCCGTCTCCAGCACAGCCCGAGAAGCAAGTATCTTCAAGGACACTCAGAAGACGACTGATCAAATTACAACAAAAGAATCAGATGGTCCTGGATGCATACTACAGCCTCGGTACCTCGTACTCCGAGCCCATCGCATCCATGATGTACTCTCTCGCCTCGGAACTCGGCCGCGAAGACAACGACGTCCTCTGGCTCACCATCGTCGGCGTCACGTCAATGGAACTCTACGGCCGCTCCGCAACCGGTGTAGCCATCTCCCTCAAAAACTCGTCCAACCGCTCAGGCTGGCGCGGCACCCGCGGCTCTCGCATCCGCCAGCTTCTCCGCGAAGAAGTGCGCCGTCTGAACCCTCCTGACCTCAACGACCGCGCCTCCTTAAACACCAGCACCGGTCTCATTCCCACCACCGCGCGTAGTCCCACGGATACCAGCATCCGGCTGTCGCCCGAACCGAAATTTCTCTTGATCCGTCACTGGAGTCTGTACGATAGCATGCTGCACTCACCGTACCTCTCGGCGCGACTACACGTGTGGACGGACGTTGGGCGCAAGCGTCTACACAAGATGCTGGCAAAGATGGGTGTGAGTCTCGTGCAGTGCAAGCAGAGCTATACGCATATGGATATGGACCTTAAGCGCGGATTGCGCGCAAAGCTCCTGAAGTATTCGGCGATGTATGGACTGGATGAGTTGGTGCCGCCGACGGAGTCTGACGAGGCGGGAGGAGATAAGGAAGGGTGGGGGTTCGTGAGGAGTTGGGGATGGAGGGCAACGCTTAGCGCGCAGGATGTGGGTGTCGTAGTGGGATCGATCCTGGAGGTGGGAAAGAAGGGCGTGACTACACTCGAGGAGGGTGGATGGGATCGCGGCCGCGACGTCAAGGAGATTACTGATGAGAGTGGTGAGGTCGAGGCAGAAGAGTGGGTGAGCCGGTTCTGGGATGCCTACGATGCTCTTGAGAAGTAAGTCTACGTCCACCTCAGCCATAAGCACACACTAACATATCCCAGCATCGAAGAACTCAAAGCCGCGCTCCCCACGGCGCAACACCTTCACCGTGCCATCCTGCGCACTGGTACTTCCATCATCGAGAAGCGTCAGATCAAACATCTGTCAAGCTTCCGACTATGCATCGTCAAGGATGGCCCGGACGTGGCACTCTTCACGCACCCATCTGCATTAACCAAGCTCGCCCTGTGGCTGGGCGAGGCGTTCGCGGAGCAGGACTTGCAGCGTACGGGGAAGCTGGGAATGGGAGGCCGAGGTACACCACTAGTAGTTGCGTGCTGGAATGCGGAGAGAGGGGTTTACGGCGTTGTAGGAACTGGCGGAGGAGGCGGCGAGGGCATGAGCTGGGGAGATAGGGAGGCGGCGAGGAAGAGGAAAGAGGAGAAGGCTGCCAAGGCAAAGGAGAGGGAGGCGGCGAGGAGGGTAAAGGAGGCTATCCGCGAGCAGAAGAGGGAGGCGAAGCGGAAGGCGAGGGAAGAGGAGGGAGAGATGGACGAGCTGGAGACGGAGAGTGAGAGCGAGAGTGAAGAGGAGGAAGAGGACGACGATGATGATGAAGATGAGAAGGAACACGGGAAGGGCTTCGGACGAAATAGGTTTGGAAATGCATTCCAGGAGGTAATCGAAGAGACGAATGCGCGGATCAGGGTTGATAGCTTTGAGCACTGCGTCGCCGAGGTGGCTAGGGATAGCTTGAGCGTGTTCTTGGAAGGGCTGAGCATGAAGAGCGTTGTGGGGTAGACGGCGGGATGACGGACGGGAGGGATTGACGATCGGTGTCCCGGGTTACATGGGGATCATGATGGGATGGAATGGGGGAGGCATACGGGGCGTTTTTGGCTGGCATGCTTGTTTGATTGGGTCATGAGCGAACTGTATGGCTTTAGCAAACTGGCGATAGCGGCCATATCAGCTGGTGGTAAATATATGGTGGTTTATTGTAAGATTTAGAGTATGAATTGCGTGTAATCATGACTATCACCGGTATCGTCGGCGTGTGCGGCATCGGCGACGATATGCACTACAGTTGCGCCGCCCCCTATTATTATGCACAAACATCCTCTTGAAGTCTTCAATCACCCCATTGTGTGCTTCATGTCGTGATAACAAACGCCCTTTTTATAGCCTTCAATAAGGAATATAACTACAAATTGAGAAAATAAGAAAATAAGATTGTGCCTGGACACTGCGATCTTCCCATGGGTGAGCGATTATTGTGATTATGCCAAGTAGCTCTACCAATCAGAAAACGGCGGATTAGGATTTAGGAGACAATTTAGCAGACCCCGAAGCCACGCGAGCGAATGAAGGCGGCCCATTCGGACACCCACCCCGTGATCCGCCGAGACCCTTATCGGTGTTGGCTAGCACGGCGTAAACGTGCGCTGCCCAGCCAGAACCGACGACGGGAGACGAAGATAAGGCTTGTGAGTTTGTGGGGAAAGGCAACTCCGCATTTATTTCATATCCACAGCTAGAGTACACAGCCACTATTGGGCAACGGAGCGGCTGTAACGTATTATCGAGGATTGTTGCTCATTCTAGACTTTATTTCCTCCTCCAAAATACATGCATTGCTTCTAGGCATCTCTCTCTCTGTGACAAATCCCCCCAGTCTGCAGAGCCCGAACGAACCAGCAGAATACGTTTATGCAGCGAATCCAACCTGAGAGAGCACGCGATACCTCGGCCACGGCGCCTCCAACAACCTGCGTAACGTCGCACAGCACAATGGGCACGCGCCCCCTTGCCTCATCCACGACGACAACACCCTCGCCCAGCGCGCCATGAATTCACCCCCCTCACCACGCGCCGCCAAGCGCGCGCGCACCTCCCCCAGCTCCCCAAAGTCCCCTTGCACCGTCGCCCCCGCCGCCGAGGCCTCGCCCGACCAGCCCGCTGCGAAGACGGGGCAGAGTAGCAACTTTCGCAACGTGAGCGCTTGCAACCGCTGCCGCTTGCGCAAGAATAAGTGTGATCAGCAGCTGCCGAGCTGTGCGAGCTGCACGAAGGCGGGGGTCAATTGCGTGGGATACGATCCGATTACGAAGCGAGAGATACCCAGGAGCTATGTCTTTTTCCTCGAGGCGAGAGTGGGATATCTGGAGGGCTTGCTGGGGGAAGCAGGCGTGCCGTTTGAGCCGCCTGAGACCTTGGAGTTGGCTTCGAGACCGGGACCGGAACCTAATGCACAGAAGGGAGATGACGATTCGAGTTCGAACCAGGGCCCAACGGGGAGACGAGGGACTGGATGGAGTGAGAAACAGGAAGAGGAGGATAAGTTGGATAATTTAGTGTCTAATGTGGGCATGATCTCGGTGCAGGGTGCATCAGACCCACGATACCTTGGCTCGACGAGCGGCATTTCGTTTGCGAGAGTTGTCTTTGCAGCCGTCAAGAGCTCGGTATCTGGGTCAGGCGGAGAGAGGGGCGCAAGGGCGCCGACGGCGAAGGTGGGCCCCGGCGGGACATCCATGCGAGACTCATTTTTTGGGCTTCAGACTAAGCCAACAATTAAGCCTGCCCCATTCCCAGACCGCAGCTTGGCGCTGCGGCTGGTGCGTTTCTACTTTGAACATGCGAACCCCCAGATTCCCATCCTGCATCGTGGGGAGTTTATGAAGATGTTTGACCTGGTGTATGGAGACAGGAACCATGTGCGCACACCGAGGGAGTCCTATATACTAAACATTGTGTTTGCGATTGGCGCGGGGATATACCTGGGAGATCCTAATACGGAGCCGGACGCGCCTCCCACTGATCCGGCGCCAAATACGAGCGGGCTCGGGGCGGCTAATAGGCAGTGCCAGCCGGAAGAGTACCATGCGTCGGCGATTATGCATTTAGAAGCATGCTTGCAGTCTACGGGGTCGGCAGATAGACCAGAGGGCTTTGGCGGGGGGTTAGAGGAGTTACAGGCTGTTCTGCTGCTGGCTGGGTTTGCATTGTTAAGGCCAGTGGCGCCAGGGCTGTGGTATATCACCGGAGTTGCTGTTCGAATAGCACTGGACCTCGGCCTGCACTATGAAGATGGGAAAGACATCGATACCGGGCTTCGCGAGCAAAAGGCAGGCAAGACTGCAAACGGCGACCAAGAGTCGTACGCCCGCGAGAGGGGTAGGCGCGAGTGGATTCGCGATTTCAGACGGCGCCTCTGGTGGTCCACATACTCCTTCGACCGGCTCGTG
>JPJW01001141.1:0-27853 GCA_000750755.1 Pseudogymnoascus sp. VKM F-4513 (FW-928)
AGCCCCCCACCCCCAACCCCGACCAACGCAACTAACGTCCCCTAGAATCCACAACCACCTCGCCCACGTCCTCGCCTCCGACCCCTCCAACTGGCCGACGCGCGTGCGGCAACACGCGCTTTCGCTTCTCCGCTCGCCCAACTCGCGCTGCGACAGCTTCCCGAAACTGATCGACCAGGTGCTGGCTGATATCCGGAGCGATACGAATGCGGCGCGGCGGGAGGGGAACGATAGGGACAAGGCGGAGGATAAGGGGGAGGAGTATGTATCAGTGGATGAGAGGGATAAGAGGGGGGAGAGGGAAGGGGGGGGATTACAGATTCCGATTGACGTTGTGCAGGAGGGGGTGAGAATTACGAGGGAGTGCTTGGAGATGGTTGTGGAGGTTAGGCCGTAGTTCTTGCGGAGTGGGGGATGGGAGTGGAAGAAGATGAGGGCTAGAAAGAAGAGGGATGGACTGGGGAGAAGCTGTGTCGACGGATAGAAGTATGCATTTGGGAAAGCGGCGTTTTTGGATATCGATACTACTACTGATGGGAGGGGCGTTTCGGATACGCAGCATATCACTTTTCCTGGCGAACAACTATGTTCGTTGGATGTAAATAACAGAGAGCAGGTTGCAGACAAACATCTTTTCAGAATGGCGCTGTGAATTTTGTAAATGTGATGAAGGGAGGGGCGAGTGGATTTTATGAGGAATGATTGAGCCTGACTATGGAACCATGGAGAGTATGGGGCTAATGATCTTTGTCTATGGCTGACACCTGCTGTCAGAGCTGTATTCTCTCTTACCTATAGTTTACAGCGAGGAATCCGAAGTTTTTTGCTCCCTTCCGGGGGCCCTTAGGGACTCCCAGGCTCGAAAAAGAGTCCGTATCCTCTGCCTCACTGTCCAGTCCATGAAACCTTAACTCGTAAAATGCCAAAGAGCTCATTATTCCCCGAGTCATAGCTGAATGGTGAGAATGGAGCTTGCACCTTCTGTCATACTGCGGACAAACCTTCAAACTATGGGATGGTTACAATCGATCTCCCTTTCGAGAGAAAAATGGCCAACTAAGGGAGACTGACTAGATATTATACCATAGCTTATTGGATGTCTAATGTGGGATTATTGATCCATTAGTTAGTTGCATATCTACCATCTCAACTTGCATCCCTCTCAACACATCAGACTCAATCAGAAAAGCAAATAACAAAACCACCCATAGATTTTCTATACTACAACCAAAAACCCCTCTCCCTCCATTCTCTCCCCCTCCCACCAATCTATCTATCTATCAATCCACATTCCATACAGCTCCGCTTCCATCCATCGCACACAACACATGCCGCAAAAGGCACATCTATCTGTACTCCGGCTTCACGAAATCCGCAAACGTCTTTGGCTCCTCGAGCACCGGGTGCGCGTAGCCGTGGTCGTGGCCATCATCGTGGTGGTGGTGGTCGTGGTGTCCGTCGTCCTGGGGACCAACGTACTCCATCTTGTAGACCGAGCCGCACTCTGGGCAGCGCTCGACGGGGCGCTCGCGGGACATCTGGGGAGAGGTGTTAGTGAGAAATGGCCAGGGGGGGAGGGGGGAGGACGTACGGTGAGCCAGATGGTGACGTGGGAGTCGGCTGGGGAGCCGGTGCAGCCAGCGTACTGCTCGTCGCCGAAGGACTTGACCATGATGGGGTCAGCGACGGTACCTGTTCCTCATTAGCATTCCATCCCTCGCATCTCTAGTATGTCCCTAAACCGCAAAAGCGTATGTCGGGTCGGTGTTTCGTCTTACCGGTGCGGCTGGAATCCAGAGGCCTCATGTCGAAGATGTCAATCCCCTCCATCTTGCCCAAAATCTCAACACGCTCGAGACCAGTGGCCTGCTCGAGATCGCTGGCGATGGTGCCGGGCGCGGCACCCTGGGGGAGGAGGTCGTCTTGATCCTTGATCTCTGTTGCATCGATAAATTAGCACTTTTGTCCCCTCCAAAAAAGAAGTTGGTTGTTGCCGTAAAAGCTGGGCGAAACGTACCAGAGAACGGCTTAGCCTTGGTGGCGACGCTGTACTTGTTGCTCTCCTCTGTATGACGAATTAGCCTTTACTCCCAATTCCCATCCCTCGTCAGTCGCGGCGAATCCGATTGACCCCCCCATCCCTTCGTCTGCCTCCTAAACCGCATTCGCCCGAGACCACCTCGGGAAGCTCCTCGGAGAAACTTACGGCGAACAATTGCGCTGGAAAAGCTGCGCCTGATGGCTGGGCTGACTGCCGCGCGGCGGGCCGCGATCACGGTGCGTTGGAGGAACATGGTGGCAGGCAATTGAGTGTTGGAGGGTGCTTGGGAAGCTGTTTGCTGGTGGTAGTGGTGTTATTTGATGACCGTGAAGCCGAGCGAGCTAGTGGGATAAGCACGTGACTTTGTATAAATTTTTGGGTCAGCGCTCTCGGAAATGGCTAACGAGAGATTGGATGCCGTTCCTGGGCATGCGATGACGACAAAACTTTTATTTGCTCGAAACTCGGATTATTCTGTTGTTGCTTTGTAGAAGAAATTTGTATGGTCACATATGTCACAATTTGGCACTTCAAGTATTTAGATAGAGCATGCTATTAAACAATCTATGGCGAGACTACCAAGTAGCAAGAGAAAGCAACGACTCCCATCCGTCTTATCTAACCTCCCTTCACTCCCAACGCTGTCCTGTAACTCATCGAAATATTCATATCCCAAACCATATCGCTGCTAGAGGTGTAGGTCGGTCGACCCGAAAACTCGAGTCGACCTTGCTAACGTCTAGAGATACTTGCTGCAAAGGAGCGAAACTCCTGAAGAGCAAGACCCGATCATGCCCTGTGACACCCACCAGACTGAGATGCAATAAGAGAAAATAAGAAATGTATAGAGTACATGGTTAACTAATCGTAAAGGCTGTCATCGTTGCCAGCATCGCCGAAGCCACCGCTTCCGGCACCCGCTCCTTGAGCCTCTGGGTCACCTCCCTCTGGGAACTTGAAGAAGGCACCACCGCCGGAGCTCTTCATCGATTGGGCGAAGGCCTCGTAACGGCGGATCTCGACGTCGGTAACGGAGCGGCGGGCAGATGCCATGGCCTCCTCGAAATGTGCCTTGGTCAGCTCTGGAACTGGGTCCTCGGCATCCTCATCCTCCATCTCAACATCCTCGCCAGCCTCCTCACGAGCCTTGCGGCGCTCGATATCGAGAGAGATGGCCTCCTTGATGGCGAGCTTGACGGCACGCTGGGTGATGAAACCCAAATCGGCACCAGAGAAGCCCTCAGTCTTGGACGCAATGTAGGCGATGTCCACATCTGGAGCGACTGGGGTCTTGCGGAGCTGGGCCTTGAGGATACCAGCACGGGAGGTCTCATCTGGAAGGGGAACGTATACGAGGGTATCGAGACGTCCAGGACGGCACAGAGCGTTATCAAGCTGCTCAGGTCTGTTGGTAGCGCCGATAACGAAGACGTTCTTCTTGGAGGTCATACCGTCCATTTCTGGGAATTGTTAGTTTGTGATAATATAGGCGAAGACTAGGAATTAACTTACCAGTAAGAAGCTGGTTGACAACACGGTCAGATGCACCGCCGGCATCACCGACAGATCCACCACGCGACTTGGCAATGGAGTCCAACTCATCGAGGAAGACAACACAAGGAGCAGCAGCTCTGGCCTTGTCGAAGATGTCACGGATGTTGCTCTCAGACTCACCAAACCACATGCTCAGAAGCTCAGGGCCCTTGACGGAGATGAAGTTGGCAGAGCACTCGTTGGCAACAGCCTTGGCGAGCAGAGTCTTACCAGTACCTGGAGGACCGTAGAAGAGAACACCACGAGATGGCGAAAGACCAAACTTGAGGAACTTCTCGGGGTGGTCGACTGGGTACTGCACGCTCTCGATGAGCTCGCGCTTGACGTTCTCCAGTCCTCCAATGTCGTCCCAGCGAACATTTGGCACCTCGACGACGGCAACCTCGCGAAGAGCGGATGGGTTGGAGACGCCAAGGGCGAAGCGGAAGTTGTCCATGGTGACTCCGAGTGAGTCGAGAACCTCGGCGTCGATGGTCTCCTCATCAAGATCGATGAGGTCCATCTTCTCACGAATCTGCTGCATGGCAGCCTCAGAGCAGAGAGACGCAATGTCGGAACCGACGTAACCGTGGGTCTCGGATGCGATCTGCTCCAGATCAACGTCATCACCCAACTTCATGTTCTTGGTGTGGATCTGCAGAATCTCGAGACGGCCAGTTGGGTCGGGGATACCGATATCAACCTCACGATCGAAGCGACCGAAACGACGGAGAGCAGGATCGATGGAGTTGGGCCTGTTGGTTGCAGCCATAACAACAACGTTGGATCTGGCCTTCATGCCATCCATCAAGGTGAGAAGCTGGGAAACAACACGGCGCTCAACCTCTCCGTTGGTCTTGTCACGCTTTGGCGCAATAGAATCGATCTCGTCGATAAAGATGATCGCGGGCGAGTTCTTCTCAGCCTCCTCGAAGGCCTTGCGCAAATTCGACTCAGACTCTCCGGCCATCTTGGACATAATCTCGGGACCGTTGATCAGGAAGAAAAATGCACCAGTCTCGTTGGCAACGGCTCTCGCCATGAGAGTCTTACCCGTACCGGGAGGACCGAACATGAGAACACCACGGGGTGGCTTGATACCGATCGACTTGAACAGCTGTGGATGCCTGAGAGGAAGCTCAACCATTTCACGGATCTGTGCCATTTGCTTTCTGCATCCACCAATATCATCGTAGCCGACCTCGTTGAGGTTGCCCTCCTCGTCCTCGCGTTGAATTGGCTCACCCTCGCAGTGGATGACTGTATCTTGTGCAACAACTCCGTACTCCGGTGGGTCCACCTCGACTACCTTAAATTCGACCTGTCTCATGCCACCTCTGACCATGAAGAGGTCGCCCTGGCGCACCGGCCTGTATGATTCACGGAAGTATGGTGCGAGGAAGACATCGAACAGGGAGCCGGTAAGGCCTTCGACGGTATCGGCAATTGGAAGAACCGCAATGCGCTTGGCCTAAGAAACTGTTAGTATAGTAATATCACCCCGGGAAACTTCCTGACGTACGTATTTGATATCCGGACACGGGTGTACGGTAATCATATCTCCGTGCTTTACGCGGAGGTTATGCCTGACAACACGGTTGATACGTGCACTTCCGTCATCGAGCTCATCATCAGCCAGGACGATAAGAACGGTATCCTTGCGCTTCTTTCCCTTGACCAAGACGGTATCACCACGGAATAAACCTAATACCTCCATGGTGTTGTTGGAGAGGGCGATAATAGAGTTGTCGTCGTTAACGGCATCGGTAACCCTGTTTGCCACCAATATTAGTATGAGATATCAATGAAGTCCGGAGAGCATTAGCTTACATCAACGAGTTTGGCTTCTTCTTCTTCTTGAGAATAGCCGTTGCGGTATCATCGGCCTGGAATCTGTCAGTATCCGCCATGGACCGGCCAGATCGTACGGTGGCGTAATGTGCTTACATCTTTATGTTCTGCGCCAGAAGGGTCGCTGTGATAGCAGTCAGTATATTTATTCCCATGAAGCTCGAGCTCACAAGTTAACTCACTTCAAGTTGACCTTCTTCTTGCTGACATAGTCAGGTTCGGCAGACATCGTGATGATGAGAGCTCAGATCTGGCGATAGACAAGTGGTTCGAGCAAGATGGCCTTGCGGAGCTGTGAACGTATCGTTCGAGTTCAGAAAGAAGGTATTGGGTCTGTGACTGCACGTAACAGTTGTGATGATATGTCACAGACAACAGTAAGTGTGATGGTTGAGAGTAAGGACGATGGGGTTTGGAGTTGTAGAAGTGTCCAAGTTATGATGATGTTGATCAAGGTACAGAAGCAGCCCAAGCTTCGGTGATAGGTACCGCCAGCCTCGCTTAACTGAACTGACTCTTGCTGCTTGCCGCCGCTATCCTCCGGATTCGACAGAGTTCCAGGGCGAATGATGTGAGCTGGCCAGTGCGGGTTGGTACGAGTAGCGGGTTGAAATGTGGCCCAAGGCTGCGTACCAGGCAACCAGATGGTGCGTGGCTACGATTTGTAAAATGGGGTGAGGCAACGAAGCCTGATTATTATTCACTTTTTGTAAAAATCTTCTGAATCACGCTTTCTGATCTATCTGATTCGAAATGGCTCTGTGTCACTTGATATGCAGATGGACTTTTTTTTAATCGGTAATATTCTACCGCCGTCCTTTTAAAGACGTTTCTAGAAGGTTATATCTATCACAGTCGCCTTCCTGCTTTTGAAGTGATTCCAATCAGATTCACTACATCGTCATCACGTGACAGACAACACGTGACGCAAAGTTAAATACACTTTTGGACAACCAAGATGTTATCTGAAAACAACAATGCTCCTTACGCCAGAAAATGCTCAGATCAGGCTTAAGGCCAATGGGAGAACCAGTACAGAAACGAACGTTATGGTATGACAGGTAACGGAGGACACATAGAACTTCCTCTTCGGTATAAAAGATAACAACAGTAAGAAACGAGCTTTCAACAACCCTGCCCCGTGTGCCTCAGGTGATGGAGGAAGAAAAACAAACCACCTCCACCGGAGAGAGTAACGAGTGTAAGGGACGATCTTCTGGCGACCCTGCCTCGTCTGCCTCATCTCTATCGATGGGGACGTGCATCCTCCGACTGGAAATGATAACGACTGTAAGAGACAAGCAAGCTTCAACAACCATACCTCGCGACCTCACCCATGTCGATACCGGCGTGGATCTCTCGACTCGATGTCAAAGACGAGGTTGTGATACAGCCTACTTCAATGCTGGGTAGTATTGGCCACATCGACCAAGCCGAAATACTACCATGCAGACGACAGCGTCCTCCTCAACGTATCCCTCTCCGTGTCCATCTCCGCTGTCTGGCTCCTGGACGTCCTTGGCCACGAATTTAGCCGAAGTCTCCAATCGAGGATGCGTAACGGTGGGTATGCAGGGACGCGCGAGAAACGTTCCGCGGCCAAGGCCAGAGCTGTTGGTGGGCATGGGTTGCGGGCCCTGTTGTAGAAGAGGCCCCTCGAAAGCATCAAAGGCAGGAACTCACGGCTTACACCGAATGAAAGAGACGAGCCTGGAGCTGGTATGGTCGAAGAAGGTAAGCCAGAGGCCGGCAGAATCGAGCGAGATAAGCTAGGAGCCGGGGCACTCGATTGAAGCGTGCTAGGAGCTGGTGCAGTCCAACTCCTCCCTGGGGGGCGGGCGACAAAGGCGGAAGCTATTGAACGTCCTGGCGGACTGGTGGCATACGCCGTATAGTGGTCATCACCGTTGAGTCGAGACTCAGATGGGTGGTTTGTGCATCTTCTTTTCGGGCTTCTCGGGCTGGAGTTTCGGTCTTCGGAGTCGCAGGAAGACGCCTGCATCGAGTGAGTCTCACTAGGATGGTCAGCAAGTGGCCAGTTTGATATGTTTGGTATGGTATGAAGCTCACCTCAGGCCTGGAGTGAGAGGGGCCGCTTCCATTGACTCGTCGCTTTCGTATCCGGGCATATTTGCAATCGAGACCGGTGGCGGATAGAGTGGATGGGCGGGTCAAGTCCGGCGGCGGTTTTTGAAATAGGCAGTAGGCCCTGTGGTGCAAGGCTAGACTTGGAGCTTCAACGATGTGGCGATTTGATGCCCTCGAATAGGCTCGAGGTCGATTTGGTGAATGGTTAGTAGCTAGTGATAGGTGCGTAGCAACTGGGGAAGGGGCAGATCAAAGAGAATGAGGGGAGAAGAAGGTATTTATTTGACCAGAGCTCGCAATACCCCCAAAGGTGACTGACTGCATTTGCTATGGCTGATCATGCCCATGACGGCCACCCAAGGCTGTGTGGTCAGTCATCTACCTCCGTACTAAAATCCTTCAACAAACCTTGAAACGACGCCCATGTAATGAAAGCGACTGAATGACGGACCAGACGGCCAAACTAGGCCTGAATCCCACTTTGTTGGACACGACATGGTAGGTTTTGCAGTCCCTCGCTGCTGTTTACTTCAACAAGATGACGGCGACGGACGTGGGGGGACTGTGCTGCGGGGGAGCGCGGCTGTGTGCAGCAAGGCTACGGACCCCAGACGATACCTTCCCCCTCGCCGACGATGAAGGTCATGATCAACAACCGTATGAAAACTCTGATTCTAGGCCTCCCGTGGCATGGCAGCAGCAAGCTGAGGCCTTAATCCTCCCCAATGCTGCAATCTTACCCCAAATCCTTCTCATCCCACGCCGAACGCTATTGGCTCCGGATATATTGATTGAGGCAGGTGGTGCGCCTCAGTTAGCCCAGCCTCGCACCAGCCACAATATGCCAGCGTGGCGCTCCTATCATACCTGGATCAGCATACCATTGACCTAGTTCGTACATACGTACATTGCAATACGAGCAGTTCAACGGAGTTTTGCTATCTTTCGGGCCTACTGGGATCTCTGTAGGTCCGTCCTATTGCCCTGCTATTTGCTGAATCGGCTGCTTTTGGGGATATTGAGGTGTTCTCATGCGGTCCGTTTTGATGCTCACGAGCATTCATGGAACTCGAAACGCGTGTCCAGAGAAATTTTCGAGACCTCTTCTCCAATAACCTTCGTAGCCTTACTCTCCGGTCAAGCTTACCGATAGCTACTTGTTCCTGCATTGCAAGTTTCTTGCTGTCTCGTGCCCCTCCTATGTGTCAGCGAATTCCCCCCACTCGGGAGAGTCGGCGGCAGGGACGCCCATGGTAGGCAACAATGGCGGTTGATTTACGGAATGGGAATCAAGCATTGGTCATGGCATTAAAATCCCTCTGCCATACTAGGAACGCATGAAACACACAGCCTTACGGCTGGATCAGGTCTGCAGGAGGCCCGATACAGAGTGCTTATGCTATGGTCACTTCGATAGGCCTGGTCGTGCATGGGGTGTCTCGCGGTGGCGGGACGGGACGTTAGTCTCGTCGGCGTCAAGCCCAAAAGACGACACCGAGCGGCTCGAGTAAGCAATGTCCAAGGAGTCAAGCAGTCCCACTCCCACCGTCAGCCGCGCAGCTCGCGCAACTCGCGCGTAACTGATATCTCGGTGGCAAACTTTGGGAGCTTACGGGGGTGCCAAGCGCTCAGCCCTTGTCAACGGATCCTTCAACTCGGCCACGGAGTAGGAGCACGGTGGCAAACCCGATCGGTGCATGGGAAATGGGAATCCTTCATGTTCATGGGCCTGGGCTTTCCTGTCATTCACTTTCTGAGCGCCGCTTAGAGTTGGCCCTTTGGAAGGAATCCAATGCTTGTCCGCATATTTCGTATATTCCCATGCACTCCAGCATTTTGGTAGGGCCACCACTTGCACTGTGCATCGATGTCAGTACAATAGGCTAAATCTCATCCTCTTATCCCGAGGCCAGTTCTGTGGCGGTGGACAGAGACTAGGCCGTTCCTTAACCCATTATCGTGAGTTGGCTGATAGTTGGCTGATAGCAGGCGGCAAGTGGCACAGAGTTTCCAAGGTATAAACCACTGCACAGAAAATGGCAGCAGACAGTGTTCCGCTGATTCCATTACATTGACGGTCAAACATTGCAGATCTGCATTCCATTAACTGCCCTCTGAAGTGAATAAAATGGTATTTCAACGCTAATATATCATTATTTCCCTCACTGCTCCATAGCACCTCGCCGGGTGCGTTGGATAAGCATTCTCAAGCATCAGACCTCTAAGCCCCCCAGTTACGTCTTATTTATTACTGCCGCCGCCGGATGCGTTGCATATTTATCTTTAATTATAACCCCCCCTTCCTTGCTATCCTTGAGGAAGCAATTGTGGTCCAAGTTCGTATTAAAGATCGAGTCCCACACGACACCCACGCATGGCGCCCCGAGTTCTATTAGGTTGATACAGCCCTGGATACAGGCATTGAGGCTGGTAGCATTTATGCCGCCGGTGTCCTGACCCGGGGCAAAGTTGGCTTCACAGTAGATGTCGAAGTTAAATTTCTTCGTGGTTTCGGCGCTTTTGATGGAGCGAGTCGTGCCGTTTATGGCGGGGCAGTCCAAAGCCAAAGAGCTGGTTGGGATGGGGCCAGTGGAAGTGGTAGTAGTTGAATGAGGGCTTGTTGTTGTTGGGGAACCTGATGATGAGGGTATTAGTTAACGAAGGACCTTCAGTGGTAGATTGGGAAGAGCCAATGCCCCGGTGAGAAATACCTGTCTTTGTAGGAGAGCTGTCAATGCTTGATGAGCCGGATTGGGCGGGGTCTGGGGATGAACTACATGCGTGTTAACATCATCGACATCTTTGGGGTGGGTGATAGCAGAATGGGCAGCTAAGAGGCCATCTGAATTGGAGTAATTGGAGTAACCTACGACCTGTTTGATGAATGCTTCGACCCAACAACTCCACCGACGACCGCGGCCACAATTACAGCGACGAGTATGATGCCGGCAATGATGGCGAATGTGCGCCTCCTCAACCCACAGATCGTTCCGGACGCTTTACGAGTTGGCTGGACTGGCTCTAATCCACCGTCGGGCGCAACTTCGATGCCTTGGTATGCCGGAACTCCTGCTTTCTCTATTTTTTCCGATCCAGGGCCAGACGCGACCTCCAGGCCTGGCTGCGGGGGCACAACCTGAAGGCCTTCGTGCGCCGGAACAACCTGCAGGCCTTCGCTGGCCGGGTATTCATTCGGGGCCATCGCGGCTTCTCATATACGGGTTCTTGGCGTGTAATCGCACTGTCACGCTTTGGATACCGGCCGATGGATTCTCATATGGGGTGAGCGGTTGCAGGGCGACGAGTCGGTAACGTGGTAAAAAGACTAAAGATTTCCGATGAAGGAGAGAACTGGGTGGACATAACTCCCGCTGACCACCATCCCCGCCTGAGCCTCCCGGGGTAGAAGCTGCCGCTGGCAGCAGTCCATTAAGCCATCAGGGGAGCGGCATGGTTAGGGAATCCTTCAATGGGGCTCTCGCGGCACAGATAGGCATTACAGGCACTGTCTTGGATTCTTCCCAGTTTTATACCCACCACGATTTACTTGGTAAGGAAAGGAATCGCGACAACCCCTGCTAGATCTGACAAGACCCTTGCGAGGTGGGTGTGGCGTCTGAATGTATTTGAGATTACACAAGCATAGCATTGGTCCGTCGTCTTCCTATTTCCTAAAATGACTAGAATACCCCACTAAGCGGGCTGGGGGGATTATGGCGATCAGTTATCGCCATTATCGTCGCGTCTAAAATTATTCCCACGAAGGCTTCATAATTCCACAAATCTGCACCGCGTCACTCTACCATATCCTCTTTTGACCTCAATCCCGCCCCATAATCGCCCCCGTTCGGCGTGCGCAATATCGTGTGAACGTGAAATTTCTTGGGCTCGGTGTTTGATAAGAAGACTCCCGAGTGATGGTCAAACTCCATAATGATAACCGAGCTCTGGATTCGGTAATAAAATGCATCGTCGTCGCCCCACCGGCCAATCCAGCAAAAATATGTCTCGTCGAGATGGTCAGCGACTTGCTTCAATCGGGCTTTTCGCGCCGTGTCAGGTAAATATAGCACAAAGTGATAGGCGATGTCGAGGATTAGCTGCTTCTGCTCGGCCGTGAAGCTATCCACAGATACTCCTTCAAGAGGGACAATGCGGTTGTCGCGGAAGGCGCCACATACGTGACGCTGGTCGTCTGGGTTCCAGCGATCCTTTGCCAAGTCGCCTGATTGAAGCATTGCGGGGTCGCGGAGGAGTTTAAAAATCTGTGCTTTCTGCTGGGAGGGGCCGGAGAGGCCCTGCATAAGCTTAAGGCCAAGATTTCCCTCGTGATGAAGGATTTCCGTACCCGCGAAAGGGCCTTCATCTATCATATTTGGCTCGGCGCCAGTGAAAGTTGGGGATACCACGATTTGACGGCCATGAAGGAAGACGTTCAGACAGAGGTGATGCCCGTACAGGGACCAGCCCCAGGGTTTGTCTTTGGACGGAGTGCCGAAGACGAGGAAGTTGTAGGAGAACTCGTTCATGATTCTGGGAATTTGGCATATTTGCCCGAGATACTGGTTAATGCGCATCGCTGCCAGTGCCTTTTCATACCCCTCTGTGGAAAAGGTGGCCTTGAGAACATCAAGGACAGAGGCTGCGACTCCGACGTCTAGCTCCTCGAGCCGGAGCCCAAGTGGTCGCAGGAGGATCTCTGGATTTGACCATGCTCGCCATTCTTTAGCGTTTAGAGGAAAGGAAACTTTCTCTTTCTGCTCTGGGCTGATCTGACCAAAGACCTTGTCTACTGCGGCTACGATGGCCTCAATTGGCACACCTTCATCCTGTGGCTGGAATAAATTCGGGATGATATTTCCTGTCTTCGAATCAGTAAGATTCTTGAAAACGGATTGAGAGGGAGGCAAACCATCTGTTGTCAGACCCTTATATGGTTCCTGCAACAACTCCTTCCATGTTTGGGTCAGGTCGTAAAGCCAGGGTGGGTTGTGCGATTCCTGGAAGTTCTCCGCGTATTGGTAGCAATCTTGAACCTTTGCGGTTTGGAAGCGTAGGGTGTCAAGGTTCGGAATGTACTGGCGAAAACCCGTAGAACCCTTTTCCTCTACTGTGCTATGCTTTGAGCCCATAGTAGTCTGGGATTGATTATTCCAGGAAATGAAGATGTCGAAGAAACGATCATGGAGAGTTTAACACGTATTCGACATCGGCCAACTCAGCATAGGCGTGTTTGGTATTTTCCCACTGTCTATATAACGACAATCCTATAATCTCCTTTGGAGCTATGACCTATAGTGAGGCCAAACATGTGGTATAGCTGTCGGACCTCGCGACCTGTATCCCGAGTAAGCCAGAGAAGTGGACGGCAAACGTGGGGTTACAAGTGCCATCCCCACACGCAATTACTAGATATCCCACACGCTACTTCAATAAAGCTTGGCCCTCGATATTTCCCCGCGTAATATATCCTGACCCATGCTTTACAAAAACAGACAAGTTGTGGGGATCACGGCCTCGGCACGCAAGTGATTATTCCCAAGTACTATTTTCGTCAATGTGGTGGCGATGGTGGTTGACGGGAAATCCATTACCCGACACCCCTCCACACCTCCCTCCTCCTCAACCTCACTATCCCACAGCGTATGACGCTGATGCATCGGAGCTCCCCCGCAGTCTCCTCATTGCTCTACGGGTGGGGATAGTATCGGAATCGGAATGAGGATAAACGTGAAGGCGATAGCGTTACCATGAGCTTTTCTAACTTTTTTCTTCCTCGAAGCATGTATTTATTTTAAGTAGTACCGCTCAAGCCTCGAATCTACACTCCTCTGTTATGTCCTCGACGTTAAATTGTTGAAAGCATAGTTCTCAGTTCTAAAAACGATCCGTACACGAGTCATAGAAGATCAAGGTCAAAATGGCGGACGAAGTAAAGAAGTTGAAGATATGCATCGTCGGCGCTGGTATGGAACCAATCTCTACCAAAGGACACCGTGTGTCGCATTAGCTGACTGATTCACGTTGAAGGTATGGGCGGACTGGCCTGCGCCCTGGCATTAGCCAAGAAAGGATTCCAAGATATTGAAGTGTTTGAGACGGCCTCAAACCTCGGTTTTGTTGGTGCTGGTATCCAACTCGCTCCGAATATGGTCCGCATCCTCGATAGACTTGGTGTTTGGGAGGAAGTCGAGAAAGAGGCCGTTATTCTTAAGGAAACAAGCATTAGGCGTGGGTACTACACATTTTCTCATGCAATACCTCATACTAATTTCAATAGAGGGCGCAACAGACACCGAGTTGGGACATGTCTCTTTGGACCATGTATACAAGACCTATGGTTTTTACCACTCGGTCGGCCACAGGGCCTCCTTAGCAGGTGCTCTGTATAACGGTTGCAAGCGCGAGGAAAGCATAAAATTCCACTTTTCCACTTCTGTTGGCGGCGTCACATCTTTTTCCCCAAAGCCGACTTTCACAGCTGTGCCACGGGATGGAGAGCCTTACACAGTCGAGACCGATATTCTCTTATCCTCAGACGGTGTAAAGAGCGCAACTCGAGTCGAGTTGCTCAAACGTATTGGAGCCACTGCAGAAATTATAGACACGAAGCAAGCCGCCTACCGCATCATGCTGACGCGCGATCAAATGAAAGATGACCCCGAACTCCTCGCCCTCCTCAATGGCCAGCGCGCCACCCGCTGGGTCGGCGAAAAGCGACATATTATTGCCTATCCCGTCTCCGGGAACAACATCTACAATCTCTCCACCACACAGCCAGATACCAACTTTGCCGCCGCACCCTCCGAGACCTACACTACCAAGGGCTCGAAATCCGCTATGCTCGGCGTCTTCTCCGACTTCTGCCCCCTCATCCACCGCATGCTAAACCTCGTCCCAGAAGGAGAGGTCTGCGAGTGGAAACTGCGTGTGCACTCGCCTCTCCCGACCTGGATCCACGGTTCCGTCGCCTTGGTGGGCGATGCATGCCACCCAACGCTGCCGCATATGAACCAGGGCGCTGCACAGGCAATTGAGGATGCGGGCGTGCTGGGGGAAGTGCTTGCGCTTCTGCCGGATGGGAGCCCGGAGAGCATCAACAAGGCGTTGAGAGTGTACGAGGGGGTGCGGAAGGAGCGGGCAGAGATGCTGGTTGAGCTTGCGGCGGCGTCTGGTCGAGCTATGCATTTGGGAGAGGGGAAGGCGAAGGAGGAGCGCGATAGGGCGTTTAAGGAGGGGAAGGCAGTACCGGATAAGTGGGCCGACGCGCAGGTGCAGAAGACGATTTATGGGTTTGATTGCATGGAGATTGCGAAGGAAGTGTTCCAGGAAGAGTTTGGGAAGATGTAATATTGGTTGTGTGCGACTTGGAGAGGGTATCAGTTGCCAATATACAAGCAGTAAAACTATGATATTTGGAGAATTCTGACGTAAATAGTGCGAGTACAGACTGCTGTTGAACTATTGCAATCGATATTGATGTATATTAGAGTAAGCTGATAGCTATACATGGTATATATAAAATAGGTTTGAAGCGTTAACTACCAGCCTGAGAAACCCACAATGGGTCAACTTGTTCATGATGATGGGTATCCAAACTAGACGAACAAGATCAAATAAACCCAAAACAGTGGTACGCTCTCCATTAATCAAGAAAGCAAACAAACACTGCCAACAGCCGGCTGATATATTGCAAATATAGAGGTAAATAAGCACGCGAATCCGCCTCTGTTAAGCCTTCGAGGTTTCTATTCCCTGTGGCGTGACATCTTCCTCATTTCCGCTTTTCCTAAATGAAGGACCGCGCCAATGAACTAGCAATGTAGGAAAGATGCTCACGCCCACTAGAAGCGCCACGACAACGCCAGCGCTGGCAGCTACGCCGACGTTTTCGAACATAGCCGGGAACCTAAAGATATGATATTAGCTTGGGAACTAAAGCATGTTGTGGATGTACGCATATAGGAGGAAAATAGTGTCCATAGAAAACATACCAGAACGGCCCAATGAATCCCCACACTTGGCGAACAAATGTGATAAACACGCCAATACTGGCTGACTCCTGTGGATGGCTGTCCACGGCATAAGTGATAAGCACCGTTGTAATAATCTGATTTCCGCCTCCGGCAAACGCAATCCCGATTATAGGCGTGATATTCCAATGCAGCTCCGGCGCCTGCGCTGTGCGTACCAAGAAAACCACCATTCCGATGATCGCAAGCGCGTATCCCGGGTAGCTGAGCCACAGCCTGAACTCTGGCGCCGGCGCGCGACCAATCTTCTTCGCACGGCGGTTCATCCAGGTGTCCGACAAGATGCCACCGAGCTGCTCGCCAATGACGGAGCCGACGATGATGCCGAGAAACTGTAGACCAAGCTGCTGCTCGTTGAAGTGGAATTTCTCTCCAAAGAGCTGGGGTAGCTCGACGGTGACGAGGACACTGCAAAAGAGGAAGGTCATGGCGTAGGCGATGGCTGGGAGGAGGATGCAGAGTTTGCGGCTAAGGAATAGGGGTTGGATGAACTCGTAGGCGCTGATGGGGGAGGGGTCGATGCGACTGAATTGGAAGTACTCTTGCTTGAAGTCGGAACCATGGTGCGTGACGCCCGTGCGGATATAGCGGGTTTCTGGACCGAGAAAGAGGTAGAGGATAAATTGGACACCGTTGACCTGTTGTCAGAGGTTAGAGAGGGCAGCTGGGAGTTTCAATGGGTAGCTTACTATCGCCAGGATCCAGTAGATCCATCTGTAGCCGACACGCTCTGCGACGAAACCGAAGATGAAGGGTGAAAGAGGAACACCGATGGTAACTAACAGAGTCCAGATGCCCATGTATCGGGCACGCTCCTTCTTGAAGAATGTCTCCGTAACAACAGCGCTGCCGATAGCTGCGGGAGGACTGATGAAGAATGCGACGATGGCTCTGCAAACGGACATCGAGTTATAATCTGGGCTCTTCGCGCATCCGATATTGCCAACTAAGCTGCATACGAGAGAGAGCAGGAAGACCGGTCTCCGTCCATAGCGATGAGAAATTGGCTTCCAGATGAGCGGTGCTACCCCTAGAATGGCGATTTGGAGAGACGTGAGGTACGTGATATCCTGGAGCGGCCTGCCTAGGTCCTTTGCCATGGTTTGATAGGCAGGAATGATAGAGGCCGCTATGAATGTGGACATGCATGCGTGGAACGCAACGAGAATGAGGTTAATGGTTTTCTGCAAAGTGGCACCCGAGTTAGTATAGCTTGGGGCATTCAAAAAGGGCAGCATACCTTCGATGAGGTCCAGTTATAGGGGTCTGCGTCTCCCATTCCTGGGATCGGATCCAGCTCCAATGTTCCATGGCGCTGCAGCAGATATTCACGATGCGATGTAGAAAGTGCATCAATGGTTTCAGGGTGTACATAGGCACCGCGATCTCCTGTAGGTTCTACATCCTCGCTATGCTCCGTGCTGGGTTTCCCTGGCCCGTTGTTGCCATCGATAGGCACTCCGACAGGCGGGTGCCCGAGACCCTTTTCATCTGTCGAGGTTGTCATGGCTCACAGTGTAAAATAAGCCTAGAAAATACAAACAAAGCACTTGTAATTGCCTCGATCGAGGGTTTTACGGTATCTCCGGGCAGCAATTGCAGCAACTTGTACCAAGGGGTTGCAACACAATCCGTGGGAAGCTGTAGTATTTTAGAAAGAATATGAGGCCATTAAGCAGCACAAGAAATGCGTAATGGACGAGCTATAGCAGGTGCCAATAGCTCCTTTAAGGCTCATCTACCGAGTTTTGTAGCATCACGGCCCGAGCTAATGTGATAACCATGTCGAAGCTGGGACCACCCCAATTTACGACCAATGGATGAACTCCCCGCACGCTTTCATCGCCATTTCCCCACGAAAGACATGCTACTCCGGCTTCCCCTCACACCGGGCCACGGCCATCTCCACAACCTTCCCCACAATGGAACCTAATGCGACTCCACGTGGAAACGAGGGAAAGTGGGAAAGTAAATACGCGTCAATCTTCCTTTTCCCCGTGGGGAACTCTGTGCGCCCCTCTGTATTCTATCCTATATTCTGTTATCCGTTCCACCACAGGAGGATTGGTGAGCCAAGACCACAGCAACAAGGCCTATCTCGGGGACTCGGGAGTGGAGAAAACAAGACCTGGTGGCGTTTCCCTTGTCGGCATCTATTAATGGGGATAGTGCCCAGGCCGCGCGCCCAGCCCCATCGGACCGGCAAATCCTCGGCCTACCTGATTCAACCACCCCGGAAGACTGTGCTTCATCTGGGCAAGGCTTAAAACCAAGAATACCAAGCCCGGCAACGCCACTTTTTGTTCCATGATGATACTAGATGGTCGAGCTTAGTTGCCGATTGATGCGACGGCAGTAGGCGACGGCAACGCCTACACTTTTGATATCGCGAAGGCACCAACTTTTTGAAAAGAGCCAGCAAACACCGAGGATGGAGTGTAGATATTGCCGAAAGACATTCTCCAAGGGAGAACATTTGAGGGTGAGTTATAACTTGCACTGTGTCTTAAATCAATTACTGACAGGCTCCTTAGAGACATGAACGCTGCCGTAAGATCCACAGCCTGATCCCTCGCACCTAGTCCCCTCTGTGCTTGGCGATTGAAACATGCCATCCCCTTGCACTCGCGACTGACAGTTGAATGCAAAGATACTGGATCTCGTCCCTTCGTATGCGCCGACTGCAAAAGGCCCTTTGCGCGTCAGGACGCTTTAATTCGCCATGAGAGACTGCATACACGCAAGGAAGGCGCGGAGCATGCATCTCCAGCATCCAGCGCGGCCACGCAGGCGCCAGTGCCTGCGACGTCTATGTCTCAGATCGTCAACGCCGATATCAGGAGGACTGAGGCAAATGCAGAGGGCGGGACGCCGGAGCAAACGTGGATGGAGCAGCAGTCCATGAACTCGGATGTGCCAGAGATGCTCCAGGCGCCAGAGATCGGATCTGATCTGATATGGCCCGATTCGGAAACATTATTTCAGACGATCATGTCGATGGATGCGGGGAACCAGTGGCAAATGCCTTTAGGTACACTGCCATTCTTACATGGTGCTCAGCAAGCTGGCAGCGATATTTGCGACAGCCAGAGCAATAACTTCAAATCTCCGGACTCGTTTGACGACCGCGGGCCGGCTATTAGTGCCATTCCATCTGGTGGAAGCCATCGTGCTCTGCACGATGTTAGTAAAATGGTTTCCAACTTGGTAAGCTCCTGAATGTCTTGTGTATGCCATGATTTATAGCTCACAATATGACTAGTCTTCAAGCGTGACGGCGGCAATAGAAGCTACTTCTATTACCTCTGTATTCCTGGATGAATGTCTGCACATGTTTTTTGTTCGCTTCATTCCCACGTTCCCAGTGTTGCACCGTGCAACGTTTGTGTTCCGAGAGAGCACACAGCCACTATTGCTCAATGCCATGGCGATTGGCTCCTTATATCTTGGCCCTAAGGACTCGATTGCGAAGGTAAAAGTTAAGCTCTACTGTCTAAATTCCCACCATGCTAACATCAAACAGGGCGAGGCCTTATGGCGGTTGGCACATATTGCTGTTGCCACAAATGTATGCTCTTATTTCGATAGTTATTCTATAACTCGTGTAAATCTAACAAAATAACAGTGGGAAACATTAATTACACATCGTGGGCCATACGACTCCTGCAAAGGGGTTCAGCTTGTATTGACCGCATTACTGGGGCAAGTGTATGGTGCACTATCAAAGGTATATAGCGACAACCCAAAGTTAGAGGCGGGCCGCTCATGCATTATTTATAGAACAGAGACGTCCGAACCACAAGCCAGGCATTCCATGCAATCGGCTTCTTCTGGGCCAGACACTGCGGAATGTTTGATAGTCCGCCATACCCCACAACCAATCTACCACCGCTTAATGCGCCAGAATCAACGATAGACCAAGAATGGAGGATATGGACAGCCAGAGAGATCCAACAACGTGCACTACTGGGCCATTACGTGTTAGATGGTCTCACTGCGCGCATGTCCCGAAGACCAACTTCAGTCCGCCACGCCGCCAACTCCCTAAACCTTCCCAGCAGCGAAGCAGCTTTTGAAGCCAGCACAGGTATAGCCTGGCTGAACTGCATGCACGCGGAAACCCCAAGCCCTCCCACATTTCGCAGCATATTCTCATCACTCTTCTCCCTCCAAGAGCCACCTCCCACGAACCTCACATTCTCCGCATTCTCCTTCCGCGTCATCCTCGAAGGCCTTCAATCCCTCGTCTCCGACTGCGCCGGCGACCATGCCACCGTCGGCGTTCCCGCCAAACCCGAAGTGCGCAACGCACTCCTCCAGGTCTACACCTGGATTACCGCTAGCTCACACCTCCCCAGCGCCGACACCCTCGAGATCCTACTCCAATGGCACACCACCTGTCTCAACGCATGCATCGACTCGTCCCTCCTTTGCCGGCACGTCTGCGCGCGCTACTCCATCTTGCAGCACGTCTGGGGCGGAAGCAAAGCCGCCATCCCTGGCCTCGACCTCGTCAAGTGGGCTAACTCTGAAGACTCCCGCAGAGCACTCTTACATGCCATCGCGATCCAAGAGATGGTTGAGCAGCTGCCGCGGGGGCGGGCGCACGTAATCCACATCCCCAGTTGCCTGTTCTCAGCAGCGACGATATTTAGTGTATTTGCGTTGGCGGGAATCGCGCAGGTGAATCTACCGAGCGTGGTGGATTGGAAGTACCTGGTGTCACGGGCTGATGGTGGGTCGGTGGTGATGACGGGGCTGGCGGAGGCAAGTGTGAGTTCGGAGACGAAGCGGTTTGTGATGGGGGAGCATCCGTCGATGTTCGGGGTGGGGGGCGCGACGAGGAATTTGATGTATGAGTTGAATTCGATGCAGAAGCTGTTTCGGTGCTTGACGTCGCAGTGGGGGATTTCGATTGATATGGAGGTTGTTATGGATCAGTGGATTGCGCTTTGTCACTGAGCAGATGATGGAATAAAACATGGCTGGCTGCAGGTAGTACTATCATATCTGCATTTTAAATGGGATAAGTAAACATATACATAATTTATATCCGCACTTTATAGGTCGTATATCCATTCAAAATACATAAATTATATCTGCACTTTATAGGCCGTCTATCGATCCAAATATCTATAGCCAATGCCACCGCCAGTTTATATACACATCACCGCCCCTTCTATCCCATCCACGCATCATGCGGCAACAAGGCCTGGCCACTTCTCAATAATATATTCCACAACAGCATCTGGTCCCTTCTCAACCTGCAGCCCCTGTGGCAGTGCCATCGTCTTTATCCCAGGGCGCGTCTCTCTCGCAATGGCTTGGATTCTATCGCTCTCCTCCTTCGTCCACATCGATGCACAGAACTGCCTTCGTCAGTACTCACCCACTCCCGGCCGGGATACCTCTAGAGGACTTACTAAAACATCTGGCTGGACCTTCTCAACCATCTCCTTTACTCCATCGATAGCTACTCCGTTTGTCAGAAGCTGCTCTATCACCCTGGGGAAATGGGAACTGTTGGTAGAGCCACGGGAATGGGAGACGTACTTTCAGTATTAGCTGCGTGAATAATCGTATACTCCTTCTTCACATCCTCGACCACGCGCCCAATCAGTCTCTTCGCGCGCTCGGGAGCCGTGTTGACTGTGACCAGCTTGAA
Organism: Pseudogymnoascus sp. VKM F-4513 (FW-928); assembly: GCA_000750755.1. NCBI lineage: Eukaryota > Fungi > Ascomycota > Leotiomycetes > Thelebolales > Thelebolaceae > Pseudogymnoascus > Pseudogymnoascus sp. VKM F-4513 (FW-928). The sequence continues at coordinate 21,212 of JPJW01001141.1, forward strand.
GGGGCCGAGGGGCTTCTGGGTGTCCGCCATATTGCTAAGTGATAATTCAAGCTCTGGAAATAAATATCGTGAGAAGGAAAGACCGGAGTTTATTCGTAGATCCGGATATAATTTGCACGGGAGTTTTTAAATGTTTTTCTCAAAGCATGGGGGGAATGGTTATATTGTATTACGCCATCCGTCTAGCTCATGCCGTGGCCTGCCTGTCTGCCTCTCAACCAAGGAGGGGCTGCGGCATCGGAATCCCACATTGAGTATCCGAATGAAGATATCGCAGCACGCCTCACACTACCCCGAGACACGACTTGCTTCATCTCCTCCGTCATCCCCACGCGGTAGCCATATGCCCAAGTAGAAGTCAAACATTACCACCACAGCGTCCTCCGGATCTCCTAGCTCTCCACAACAGCCACTGTGGGGACCCCTGTCTGACCGTGGGGAGGCGGTACAAGGGTCCGGGTAACTATTTTCCCGATGGACCCCGAAATAGAGAGGGGGGATCACGTGCTGGCTCCGAATCGGGAGAGCTTCTATTGAGCACTGTTTATGGACTGATAGCTGTTGCTTATATGTGGCACGGCGATTTATTATAATTTGAGGCTCAAGTTTATATTTATTCTGGGCATTATTGTAGTAAAAAGTTTGTGAGCCTGAATTTTTGTACTTGCACAATAACGGCAACGTGGTTGAGAGTCCTTCATCCAGCTTACAAACACAAAGCTTCACATACTGTCCAAGATGGCAGCTGCTACATTCAATCGCAAGTACTCTAAACAAGCCCAATAGCGATACCCTTGCAATTTCTAACACAAGACATAGGTCTAGTACGCTTTATCCCCAAAGCAGACAGCTCAGCCATCCTTCTCGGCCAGCCCGCTGATGCGGCCGTGGACGTCGGAGCAGCTCTGCGAGCGGGGAAGGAAGTCCTCGTTGATATCTTCAGCGGCAAGTCTGCGTTGAGCCCGGGCTCGAAGACAGGGAAGACGGAGTCTATAGCGAGGCTTTTATCGCCGCTTGCACAGGAGGAGATTGGCACGATACGATGTATTGGGCTTAACGTGTGTGATCTCTCAACTTGTCGCCTTTGAGGATTATGAAGAGTGAAGGCTAATAGGAGTTATAGTACGCTCAGCATGCGAAGGAAGTCAAGATGGCGCTGCCGACTCTACCGACTCTATTCCTGTATGCAGCTCCTCTCCGTCTGTAATCGTGCATTTCAAGAGCACATGTCTAACTTTATCCCCCCCCCTCAACAGCAAGCCCGAGACTGCTCTAGCAGACCCCTGGCCTACGCCTTTCACGATCCCCAAGTCCACGATCGGGGATGACACCACGGATTTTGAGTCAGAGCTCGCTATTGTCATTGGTCGCGCCGCAAAGGATGTTTCGGAGGCCGACGCTCTTGATTATGTTTTGGGCTACACGGCGGCAAATGACATTTCGGCGCGTGCTGCCCAGTTTGCGCAGACGCAGTGGTGTTTCTCGAAGGGTTATGATGGCGCGTGTCCGATTGGTATGGTGTCCCGTTTCTTGAGGTAGTGATGGATTGTTACTGACAGTGAATGCAGGCCCAGTGCTGATTTCCAGCAAGGAATATGATGCGAGTAAGCTTCGAGTCCGCGGTATCAAGAACGGACGAGTTTTGCAAGACTGTGGGACCGAGTAAGTGCTGCTTATTTCTATTTCCAGCCTTCTTAATGTCGGCCTTCGATGAAATTCATGAACACGATCGATACTGACACCCAGCAAAGCGACCTTATCTTTTCCGTCTCCAAGATCGTGAGCTTCCTCTCGCAGGGCACCACGCTGAAGCCTGGGACAGTCATCCTGACTGGTACCCCAGCGGGCGTGGGCCATGGCTTCACTCCGAAGGAGTATCTCCGCGACGGCGATGAGTTCTCTGTCGAGATCCTGCCAGGCATTGGAACGTTGACGACGGCTTTCGTCAACGAGAAATAAGAGCGGATTAGAGCGAGGCAACCGATAAGTATTACAGCTTGATCAGATCACTTGATAGATGTCAGATAGTGGCAGTATGATAATCTGTACAATAGAATATATTATCATGCCAATTCACGGCTATCTCGAACATATTGAATATATTGTGTGGTTTATTGGGAAATTTGCCCACCCATCTGAATTTTGGCTGCTTCCTCGAAGTTGAGCAGCGGTTCGGATATGGGAAGGGAATTTCTAGTTGCCTTGTGTGTTTGGAGCTCAGGGCGTCTCAGGGGAAGTTTCTGAAGGAGAGGGGGCGGGGGGGTTGACTCACTCTGCCTTACTCTGCCTCGCTACCAGGCTATGCTCCTCGTGGATTTGTCAGAATCACAATACCTCGTGTTGTTCGAGGCTCCCTAAAACAACGAACGGAAGACATCTGCCGAGAGGCACGAACTTGCATTGTTGCAGCAGAGTTTGGTAAGGCTACTCGTTTCCTTCTACTCAGAACATGTCAGTTCCAACAACAGTCCACTCGTTCAGATCATGCCCCTATTCCTTCAACTGGAAACTCTGCCCTGTCCAACAAAGCCATCATCACACTTCCAAGCGATGATACCTTTATCAAACACCGAACAACACAACTGTCTCAGTTAGCGTTGTGAATAGGACTCGTACCTTTTTCATCACAATCACAGCGTTCAAGCCTCGCTTGTCTTTGCCGCAGGTCTGGAGCTGTGCGGAAGGCCGTGTCTGCTCGAGCTTCCCGCCAGACAATAGTAAGGAAGCGAGAATGGCAGCATAGCTCATTCTTCATCCCGTCCAGGTGGGGTATTGTCAGCTGTACGTTCAATATGTGCGTGCCCAGATGGGACTTATTGCTTGAGCCGTCGGCTTTATCTTTCCGAGGAATGTGCCTCTGATCAGTCTATTTGACAGATCGGTCAGCTAACAGGGAGCATTGACTCCGTCCCATTATCTCCGGCGGCAAAATATGTGACTAGCTGGGAGGAGGCTGCACATCGTAGTCTCGATGTCTCACGTGGGCACGTTCAGCTCGGCGTGGTTGGCAGTCAACAAGGAACGCAAAGGGGCGTGTAAGACTTTATCTTCCCTCACCCACAAACTGTCACAGGCCACCGAATGAAAGGAAAGGAGCCCTGAATCTTGTCACTATGAACCATGGAGAGATTTGGACCCCTATGGGATCTGTAATGGATCTTCACGGTGGCGTTCGACACATGAGTAACTTTCACCGTGCCAACACGGCAGACAAGGAGACAGAGCCGACAGACAAGGGCCGCTGTTCAATGCAGTCAGCGTTACATCCTCTGCCTCTGCATCTACCTCGCCGTCGCCGGATTTGGAATGAATGCCCTCGATGGGGATGCCCTTGCCGCGAGATTGTCTCACGGCCTTCCCTTCTGGCCACTGTAAAGCCGTTATGCATCCCGACAACCTGGTATCGCCGGATCAACTAATCATGTTCTGTTAATGGCGATCATGTCGATGTCTTTCTAGCGGCGATATCGCGACGACGAACAATACTAAGGACGAGAACAATACTAACGGCGGGTTCGGTACGTGGAATAGGGGTGCAGCAGGGGGAACAATACTAAGGGGCTAAGCGACTCTCAACCACGAACCACAACAACCACAACCACAACCACATCTACAACTCCCAACCACAACAACCAACCAACAAGAAAGCATCTCCCTGACATCCTGTCGATACAGACTAACCCTTATTCGAATAGTCGAAGAGCCTCGATTGTTTCTTCTGTTCCTTCCATGCGTTCTTTATCGAGGAACAGTCACATTTTGCCTGTGACCACGGACTTGTCGTTTATTGCAACGACTGTTCACCTCCAGCCCGCTCAGGCCGCATCAGCATGCTTTCATGGTAAGTGCTCCTGGCCTATCTTTCTCCTTGTTCCATTCCGCTCGTCTTTTTGTTGCGGAGCCATTTGCCGCCTTCTTCCCTTTCATGTCTTAAGCACCTGGGCCTTTACGCCATGTCGTTCCTTTCCAGCCCAGCCCAAGTTTGGATAACCAGAAGAATGCATGATCAATACTCCACGAGACTGTCCGACTGTCTCGGGGTTGAGTATAAGTATCCGTCTGGGATCCGTCCATTCCTCCTCTTTTTTTTCTCTTCATCACAAACACAATATACTTCCACAGCAATCCAAACCAAACCAACCATTTCTGCTTCTCCAAATACATATATACCCCCCACCAAACAGTCAATCAACATGGGCCCCTCCACCATCTCCCGTCAACGCAAGGGTGGCTCTGGCCACGGTGCTGGCTGCGTTGTTCAGAAAGATTCCGGCCATGGGGCTGGCTGCGTTGTTCAGAAGAGCGACTCTGGCCATGGGGCTGGCTGCGTTGTTCAGAAGAGTGACTCTGGCCACGGCGCGGGATGTGTGGTTATGTAGATAACCTTCCCTCACCAACCTCACCTTCATCTCGTCGCTCTCAAGTTCCATCCGAGCAAGGAGCTGCAGATTTGTAACTCGACCGAAACCCAGCGACTTGCCTCAACCTCCGTCTGCGAGCATGGCACCTTTCTCAACTACACAGGATGCCAGGGCCTCGATCTTATTCTCTCTGTCTATGCCTTCCGACGAGCTTCCATGGCAGAAATGCCTTCTCAGGGCAATTATTCTTGTCCCTGACTGTGTGCGATTAGTTTGAACAGTTTTCCATGACAGACAATACTTTCATGTCACTCTTTTGGGCCCATCATCAACGGCTTTGGCACGCGCACTTATCGAAGCAACCCGCATCTACTACGCCCGACGCAGGGTTTGGAGGGACGCCTATTGTTCGGTCACTCTGTTATGGAATCGGGCTTTATTTTGGATATTATTGAAAATAGTTCACAGAAAAACGGGGCCTAATTTTAGGAGTCAAAGAACTCGCCCTTGTGTGGATAAAGTTGGATTAGGGGGTTCTATGTCCTTTTTAATATAGCACAATCAATATGCTTGGTCTCTGTCATTTGAAAGTGTTCATTATTACTATCATTGTGCTCGTTGTGAGAAAATAAAAATAGGATACATGTGAAAGCGTAGTCTTCTCATCAGCAAGCACCACTCACCAGCCACACACTTAAAATCTGGAGAATGGCAACCTATAATAAACCATTAGTAAAACTCATTCCCAAATCCAAAAAAACACCAGGGCCAAAACTCACCACTTCCCCTTCAGCGTAATGACCGCCCACGCATTACCCCCCTCATCAACCTCCTTATCCACCTTCGTCTCAAACGCAATAGCACTCATAATCCCGTCCCCAAACTTCTCGTTCAACACAGCCTTATACGCATATCCATAATTCTGCACAATCTCATAGAGCCTATAAATCAGCGGTTCAACCGGGGGCATCGGCCCCGCCCTCCCTCTGTCCGGGAAACCCAGCAACTGCGCCTCCAGCGCCGGCAAGGGGATGCCGAGGATCTTGGACAGCTTCTCGACGTCTTCTTGGGAGGCGGCGGCCTGGCCGTAGAAGAGGGCTGCGACGGCGACTTCGCTGCGGCCGAGTTGCTGCGCGATGGCTTCGAAGGAGAGGGATTGTCCGGCTTTGGCGTCGAAGAGCATTTTGGAGGAGGCGGGGAGACGGGTCTCGATGGATTTCTGGGGAGGGAGTTAGAGATTTGAGGGTTTGTGGTGGGAGTTGAGAGCTGGGAGCTGGGGGACTTACGTCGAGGACGGAGATGCGGCGGCCTTGAGACATTGTTGCGGGTTGTGTGATTGTCTCACGAAATAGTAAGTAGTTGATAAATAACTGAGTTTATATTTGTATAACTCTCCTAACTGTCCGAATTGACTGAACGAGGAAAGAAATAGAAGTCGTGTCTCCCGTAGAAATGGTAGTGGTTGATGTGTCGACCCAGGTTGTCATCAATCAATAATCACCTTACCCCGCCATGTAGCTGCGGGCGGAACCCCTCCTCCCACGGTACCCACGTCATAATGTGAGCACATCCCCGCAGCTGGACCCCAATCATTATCGGCGAAATGTACCGGGCGGATGGCGGTTTTAGTCATAATCACACGACCTTACAGGATTTTTATTGTTGTTGGTTCGTTTTTGTGTGGTGACAGCGCAGTATTTGTGTGTAGTAGTACTGTTCGGATTGATTGGGGTTGTGTGGGAATCGGTTTATGGAGCAACTACTTCGTACAGCCATAACGGCAGTAACAGCATGCATGTCACTCAGATGAAAAGGGCACATTTTGTATACGCATCCATTGACTCGCTTCCCATCTCATCATCAAGATCTGGTTGCACGTCTAGGCATCTCGTAGGCATGAACAACAGTCCATCATAACCACAGGCCATCAAAAGGCCGTGGGAAGGCGGGAGCTTTAAAGCTACCCAGCCTCTCTCCATACACTATTCCCATCTATCATCACCATGTACGCACCGATCTCCCACTCCGGCCGGAGCTTTAAAGCTACCATGCCATGCCTGACTGATATATCCATCTCAAATTCACTCTCTCCGCGCGCAAATGCGGGAACAGCAGCTTTTAAGCCAACTATGCCCCGACTTACATACGAAAACTTCGTCAAAAAACGAACGCCTGGTGTTTGATGTGCCGGTGGTTTGGGTGGGGTTTGCTGACAAAGGAAATTACATGACGGTGAATCTTTTCGCTTATCGTGGGTCGCATCGCAAAAACTGTGCGAAGG
>JPJW01001148.1:0-29249 GCA_000750755.1 Pseudogymnoascus sp. VKM F-4513 (FW-928)
ATGCTGTGCGGTGCGGTGCGTTATTTTGAAGAGGAGGGGAGGGGATTGATGCGGCGTACGGTAAGGAAGGTGGCTGGGCTGGTTTGGTGGTTGTGCAGATATGGAGGCGTTGAGTGTGTGTGTGTGTGTGTGTGGTGGGTATAATAGCGGGATTGTTGCTATTAAAACGGCTCCTACGTATATTCCTTACTTGGTCTTACGGCTTTGTCCGTTCCCTTAGTCGACCGTTGACAGCAGGAAAGGACAGGATAGACCCGGTTGAAGAAGCGTGCTTGATTAAAACTGATAAAGTGATTTTTGATATATTGATAAATCCACAGCAGTAAAGCAAGCAAGCAAGCAGACAAGGCGGCCAGCTCTTTCAGCCAAGCCTTACATACGTAGTTGCATGTATGTACATATCTGTACACTATACAGAAAGTACAGTATACAGCCCCGGTACCTCCCCTCCCACCACATCTCAGCGGTATTCCCGCGTACCGACTTTATCACGCAACTGTGCGTACGGTAGGTACGGTACACGCTTGCTTTGTCTCGCAATTCTTCTCGACGACGATCACTTTTAGCTGATTGCGGGGTAGATAGAGTACTGTAAGTGCTGTCTGTACTGTTGTTAGTACTGTCGTCGGTATGTGGTGCGCTCGCTCTGCGATATCAAATAACTGTAGACTCAACTCCATGGGCGTGTATGTGTATGCAAGCACGACTGAGACGGGAAACATCTCCTTTCCTATTTCCTATATCCCAGTTTTCTCAGCCACAAATCACATACAATCACTACCATCACAATCCCAACACCTCCCTCCCAACCACCACCTACCTGTCCACCCCCAAAATAGCCTCCCAACCAACACCCATCCGCCCAACTCCTCCCTCCCTCCCCCTTGCTCCCACACCCAGCGCACGCGAGCATAACTCGCATAACTGTCCCATCATGTGTTTTTCCCCTGCCTGTGCTGTGCTGCCAACAACAGTACTGAGTACGGTACGGTACAGGAACAGGAACAGGACGGCCGTGCGCTTTCTTCCCCTCTCACTTGCTCCTGATCTTCCCTTTCGTGAGCCCGGAAACATGCACACACACACGAATGCGAATGCGAAGTGAGCCTGGGTACTGGGCTGGGCTGGGCTACTACTGGGGGAGAGGACGGGCCGTTCTTGGAGCCGAGGGGAGGGGGGGGGAGAGTGTAGGTTTTCTGATTCTCTGGCCGCGCGGACGTATACGTCGTTGCTTGAGCTTTAGGGGTAGGTGAGATGTTGGGATGTGTGGAAATGGTGGGGATATGGAGGGGTTGATGGTATGGTGGGTATGGTATTGCTGTATACCTTTACTTCTTTTGTCTCTCTCTCCTCGGATTTCAATGGAGTGATTTTTCTTTGGGTGGTTCGAGGGAAAAGGCATAAGTTTTGTCGATTCACATCCACCCAGCTCGAGTATCCATCGCTTGAGTAGTCAAGTCTCTAACTCGACCAACTACAATAGTTGATAATACTTCCATCGACTCGCTCTCCATCCTATCCTATCCTGCCACTATTTTCCGCGAGTATTTTCCCCTCTTGGAGTCGACCATGCCGCCAAGTTCCACAATCCCATGCGTACATCAAACCCCGCATCACCACTGCCGGTCGAGCTACCTACGCCCACGGCACTCTCAACCCAAAACCCGCTATGACTTTCCAATGTCAGCAAACCCTCCGTGCTTCCGCTTCTAGAAGCACGTTTAAAAGCCATTGGTGATTCTACCTAGTTATCGGGGACTCGAGTGCCGTGTGGTAGACTCTCTTCTGGCATGTCTTCGGCCCCACCTCGGCCCGACCCTCAGGGTATCCTCATATACGTCTTTCACCTTCTCGCAGCCCCGTCTGAACTCCATCTCTGCCAAAGGGCGTTTTTATCTGCTAGATCATATACGGATATGGCCTCCCACAGGTCAATGTGCTGAGAATTGTCTCCAATGCCGCAGCTCGGCATTCCCAGAGTTAATAAGGGATAATTATTCGCTTCAATCCTTCGAATAACGGCCCGATTGCCCCAAGGAGCTCTGAAACGACACCGTGCTTTCCCTTCCTTGGCCCAGGCCTAAACACAGGTCCATCACTGGCAATTTTTGAGAGTTGACTATTTCGTAGTAGGGATAATGGTAATTTTTAGTTGTGGGGTTATGCTTAATGGGCTTTGGCGCGGCTACCCCACTAATTAAGACATCGGCCCTTTGGCATGGCGTCTAACCAAGACGATGATTTAATTGCTTATGGGGTTTGTAGATCTTTGGTGGGATTGCTGTATCCACTGCTGTCAGATAGTTCAATGGGAAGACTATATATTTGACGACATCGACGTTTTATGGGGATGTTTACTCACGCCATTTCGAGGGACATCGAAAAATATTGCCACCCGTCGACGACTACACGCCTACTTTTTTTTAAGAACTTCAATATGAGAGTCTCAATAAGAATATGCTTGGCCGCCATGCTTCCAGCATCGAGCTGGTGGTCTGGCTCAATGGTAGAGGCTAAGTCGGTGTTTGCCCACTACATGGTATGCCACCTCGAGCCCCCAAAGCAATAATAGCATCCACATTTGCATTCACAGCACTGAGTGATAGCTGACCCAACAGCTCTCAACCATCGACCCCAACACCGACCACGCCAAACAAGACATCGACCAAGCCATAGCCGTCGGGCTCGACGCCTTCGCCGTCAACGTCGGACAACCCGGCCAAGACTTCTCCAAAAACACCATGCAGCAACTCGTCGACTACGCGCGCGACAAGCCATTCAAGCTCTTCCTCAGCTTCGACTTCTACGCCACCAACGACCTCGCCGCGCACCAGGCGTTCTTCGACCTCTGGAAGGATGAGCCGGCGTACTTGACGTATGGACCGGACAACCTCCCCGTGGTGTCGACGTTTAGTGGGGGTGACCTTGGCCCGGATGTGTGGCGCAGCTTTAAGGAGACGAATAATGTGTATTTGCTTCCTAATATGGAGGCGGATGCGGATTATTATAGTAATCCTACGGCGTTCTTCCAGAAATGGGGGGATGCGATTGATGGTGTGTTTTCGTGGGAGACGGCTTGGCCGTACGAGTCGGATGTGCCGGTGAATGTTACGTCGGAGAGGGATGCGGCGGTTAAGGAGGCGGCGGATGGGGCTGGGAAGGCTTATATGATGGGTAAGTGGAAAGAACTATCTTAGAGATCAGGTGTGTTCTAACAAGTGGCAGGATTGTCTCCTCTCCAGTATAAGGACTGCTGCGGCTCCTCATGGTATCGTTCCGGCGAAGTCAACCTCCCCGAACGAATGACCCAGATCCTCTCCCTAGCACCCGAACTAACAGAAGTCATAACCTGGGTTTGCCCCATCTTTATTTCCTGATTTGAAGGCTTGCGCAAGGCATGCAGCGTTAATAGACTTTGCTGACGATTTCCTCCCACTTCTCCTGGAAGGCTGCCTCGCGCCCTGTTCTCACCCCCACTCTCCATCCATCCATCCATCCAGCTAACCCACCCCCCAGAACGACGCAGGCGAAAGCCACTACATCGGACAATGCTGGCCCGAAGGGCTCACCGAAGAAATCCTCCGCTACGGAAACTCCGAGACCTACCCCCACTCCGGCTGGCAGCCGCTCATCACCTCCTTCATCGCCGCCTTCAAAGCCGGCGAAGACGCCAGCCAAATGAAACCCAGCGGCGACGCACCCATCGGCGCGCTCTGGTACCGCGGCGTCATGGCCCCCTGCGACACCTCCCTGCCCGGCTCCGGGGCGGCAGTCAATTCCGTCAACTACGCTGTTGTTCTCCCCGCGGGGGTCACGGGGGCGAGTATCCAGGTGTCGAGTGGTGGGCAGGTTTTGAGCAAGGTGCCGGCGCATGAGGGGTTGAATTATAATGCGGTGGGGGGTATGGTGACGGGGGCGCAGAAGCTGGAGGTGCTGGATGAGAGCGGTGCGGTCATTGCGGCGGCGGATAGTAAGGTGGATGTTGCGGATGGGCCTCAGGACGGGTTCTGCAACTTTAATTACTATGTTGCTGGATTGCAGTGAGGGTCTGCGTTTGGCTGCGAACGGCGTGTTCGAGATGGCGGGCCAATTCGTCCGAGCTTACGGCGATCAACGAGAATGACCTGAGGAAGCGATTTGTGTTAGCACATAGCAAAAATTGGAGTATATATACATAGTAAATATAACGTTTTATCAGCGGTTTCCGTAGATGTAGCCGCGATCTAGATGATCTACTTATGATAACTGATGAGAACCAGACGCGCACCCGTGATTTGCCAATCCGGAAGGTGGTTGCGTGCTCAACCCTGCACGGTAGACCGAGCTAACAATGTGGAGCGAACTAAAAGTGATCCTTTGAGCAAATCCGAGTCTTATTTTGCCTTTGCTTTGAACCGTGTAGTAAAATATAAAACAATTCCCTTGGCTGGCGTGCGATCCATGACTTCGCACAACCGCAGTGCACTGTGTTTGTTGCCCCTCGTGCAGTTCTCCTCCGCCGTGCTGTTGTAAGGGGGATTAGTAATGCAACCCGACATGGAAACTGTCAAGGAGCCGAGCGATGATACGACGGAGTCAAAGGATCCTCAGGGATCCGAGGAGGCTGAATGCAGGCAAGCGACAGATTCCGGTCTCGATGGAGGATTCGCAGCGTGGGCAGTCGTATTTGGCGCGTGGTGCTGCCTCTTCTGTGCATTTGGTTGGGTAAACGGTACGACCCCAGCCGCATTCGAGATCATATACACAAGCCCCTAACGAAATTGGAATCTCACAGCTAGTGGCATTTTCCAAGACTATTATCAGACGCATCAGCTACGCGATTATTCTCCTTCTAGCATTTCCTGGATTCTTTCACTGGAGCCTTCTGTTCTCTTCGCGGCTGGGCTCGCCGTTGGAAAGGTGAGTGTTGTATATCCTTATATACGGCAACACGAATAAGCTGAGACCCAAATAGGTATTTGACAATTATGGGCCCCGGTGGCTCCTTATCACGGGGACATTCTTGCATGTGTTTGGTCTGATGATGACTTCGATCTCCTCCGAATACTATCAATTCGTCCTAGCCCAAGGCATCTGTAGCCCCCTCGGAGCAAGCTTCGTTTTCTACGCCGGGCTCTCTTGCACAGCCACCTGGTTCCAGGAGCGCCGCGCCCTAGCCTTTGGCATTGTGGCGAGCGGCTCGTCTCTGGGTGGGATCGTGTTCCCGATCTTGCTAGCCCGACTGCTACCAACGGTGGGCTTCGGATGGTCGTTGCGTATCTCGGGATTTGTGGTTCTGGCTCTGCTCATCGTCGCTAACCTCATGGTTCGCTCGAGGATAAAGCCTGTTCCACGGCCCTTTAGCTTCAACGACTACACTGATCCCTTCTTGGAGCCAACATTTGTACTACTCATGTTGTCAGTCACCTGTGGCTTTTTTGCCATGTTTATCCCAATCAATTACATTGTGCTCGAGGCAGTGAAGAATGGGATAGACACCGACTTGTCGGGCTACCTACTTGCCATTCTCAACGCTGGAAGGTCAGATCTGCTTCTTCCTATTTCACTACGTATTCAATGCTGACCTCCTGGATAGTTTGCCTGGCCGTATCCTACCAGGATACTACGGCGACAAGCTCGGCCGGTTCAACGTCATGATTTCCATGTGTGCATTTTCAGCACTGATCCTGCTCGTCATGTGGCTCCCAGGAACATTGGCTGCCCCCCGCTCCGCAGCCGTCTATGTCATAACCAGTCTACTATACGGCTTTGCATCCGGAGCCTTTGTGGGAATGGTGCCGGCGCTACTGGGTCAGATCTCCCCCGACATCACGAAGATTGGTGTGCGGCAGGGGGTTCTGTTCACTTGTATCAGTGTTGCGACACTGACGGGCAGTCCTATTGCTGGTGCGATCCTCAGTCAGCAGCACGGGACCTTTTGGGGATTGCAGGTTTTTGCCGGCGTGATGATGGTAGCTTGTGTTGTGTTTTTGATTCTCGCGAGGATAACGCTGGTTGGATTTAGGTTGAGGGTCAAGGTATAGAGTTTCAAGTTGGTTGTCAAATGGGGTTAAAATGGTCATATGGGAAAAGCTGCAAGCCTTAAAAACAGCAGGTGCACTTTAGGTTTGGAAAATCGTTTCTGTATATACTGTGTAATAGACTGTAATCGGTGTCCTGATTCTGGTAGTCTAGTGGCTGAGGATCGATACCAGCTATTTAACCTGATAAAGTTGAAGCCTTCAGCTGAGATCTACATAGATCTCATTTGTAGACTAAATTGTGGTGGAGGTGCTGACGGTAATTGCCACTGTGCTGGGTATATTAAATGGCGGCAGCAGCCCCCCCCTCAACACAACTCTTTCCGCGATGTCGTTCACCAAGAGGTCAAACAGCACGGGAAGTCTTAAACCGCCCACCGCCACAAGACTGTGTCAACGTAATGTGTCTATCGGCCGATGTATTTTATCTCAAGTGTTCTCAGAATAGGATACGTTACCAGCACAGAGGCTAATATAAGCTCATCGCCCACATCTCCACCGTACGCTCCAATCTTCTTCGCAATTGGAGCAATGTACTAGAACAATATTAGCAGTCAAATACACCAGGAAAAGGAAGCGACTAACCCAGGTCTGAGCCATTCCAAGGAAAGAAAATCCAATTCCAATGAGGAGGGACCCGGTTCCAGCGATACCCCAAGGCATGCGTTTCTGGTCCTGCCAGGCACTCAAGTCGTACCCTCCAAGGCGTGGGCGAAACCAGAAATGTTCGATGAACATTATCAAGGCAAATGCAAGGGTCCAATAGCCAAGTATGGATAGGAGATTATTAATAATCTCTTCAAGGACGTTGCGGCCGCCGTATGCGAGGGCAAAGGTAGCGAGAGACAGGAATGTGCACCAGACGAAACGAGGAACTGCGATAAAATGCTTCCCAAGGAGTTGGATCGAAAGGGCGCTGGAGTAGATGTTGGCAATGACATTGCCCACTGTATGTGGTTAGGCCTTGAGTTTTTAAGGTGCTGTTCGAGGGAGCACTTACAAAACGACAGGACGAAAACTATGCACGCAAACCTTCCCCATGCCGCTGGAGGGGACATGATTGCGGGGATAAGAGCGCCTATGCCGCCTTCGTGATAGACTTCGGCGAGGCCGTCGCTTGTGGCAATAATCCCCCCAAAGTAATTACCTAGGATTCCGATAAAGATAGTTGGGATAATGAGGCCAAGGTATGTGAGTCCAAATACCAACCATTTGTTCGTGTTAACAGGATAGTGGACGTAGTAATCGCCAGCAATGGGACACCATGAACAGCATACTCCAAAGATGATGGCAAAGTAGGATAGACAGCCCCCGTGATAGTCTAGCCCGGTGGCTAAGCTGAAGCCAGGGGTTGGAGAAAAGTGTTCAGATGCCTGCCCGTATAGGGCGCACAGTAGGATAACGGCAACTATCCAGGCATATCGCTCGTAGTGGTGGATAATAGCGAAGCCGAAAAACGAGACAGTAAAGGCAATGATGACGATGATGACTATTCCTACAACGAGGGGAAGACTGCCACCAGATACGGCGCGCAACAACTCACCACCAACGATGCTGGAGATAGTTGCATAGCCAATGTTGACAATGATGTTGAGAAGACTACACAATTTAGCTCCCCAGATACCTAAAGAGTAACGGGCAACCGCTATTTGGCGCAATCCAGTAGGCGGGCAAAGCGTGGCAGTAAATGCTGGGACAACGGATCCAATCACGGTTGCGAAGACAGTGAGGATGATTGAAGTGTTGACCGATAGGCCAAATATGGGACCAAGCATGCCGATCTGGATAAGCGTGGGACTGCAGAGGAGGGAGAACCAAAACAGCATCATCTACTTGACAGTTAGATAAGATTTTTGGGGTACGATAGGGCGAATATGGGGTCATTGACATTGAGTTTCTGGGGAGGAACGCGTTTGTCCTCAGGAATGCGCTCCACTCCCATGGCTTCAAAATTCGCGAACCGATCTATGCGCTTCTCAATGCTGACGAGGAATCGTAATACGACATTGTTCTCGCGAATCTTGCGGATTTGCGCATCACTTGAGTTCTCAGCGTGGGCGGGGTCCCTATCGCTAGATGCGGCGGCGGAGTCATTGTCTATTTGCGCGTCGCCGAGCTGGTTCTGCTTCTCGACATCCACCAAGGTCGTCATGGCGAGCGAGATGTTCTCTGTATAAAACCGGGACTCGAGAATCGTACACAAGCTTGTGTCACCAACGAGAAGGGAGATGCGGAACAAAATAAAGAAAAGAGAGGAACTGCCTGAGACCCTTACGGGATTTACTGCCCGGCGCCAGAAAGACACAGTGACACTAATGCACAGATGCTTGATAGTTTTGTACCATTTCGGATTCAATTGCGCGCTGCGACGGCATTGCTAGCATGTTTAATTACTTGGACCCGAGGGTAAGGTCAGTGGTTGGGACTTCACCATGGGTGCGATGCATTGTCAAGGGTTGTTTATACCTCAGTCGTGATTACTGTTGCATCGGCCTGCTCGCTTGGCTGGTCTCGGCTGCATCTCATGGCAGGTAGGTGGCAGGTAGCAGGGAACAAGCAAACGGACCGGTAATAATTTCTTATTTCTTATCCGGCACCACGGGCCTTTTACATGGTAGTAGCTGGGTTTCAAATGGCGTTGCTCATGGATGCGGCCCACTCCGATTCTATGATCGGCGTAGTGGGCGGGAACACACGCGGCAACGGCCGCGGGCCGTGTTACGACACGAGCGGGCGGGTTTTCATACTGTAGGTACTTGATAGTAGAGTAGCTGAAATCTGTCAATAGCAGATAATTACTACTTGTATTGCGTTGAGTCATTGAACCTCGTTGGCAGGCACTCAAATATTCCTAAAGGATCTGCTGTGGCCGTTTCGAAAACCTGTCGTGCTTCGTGCAGAGAGCCTGTTCAAGATTGTGAGTGGGGCTTGGCACGATAACACGGTCAATTCTCTCCAATGATATAATTTGCAGGGGGATGAATCCCATCAAGTCTCGCCCCTTTTGAGACCTTGCGCGCGGTGTTACACTTGCATCACACACATCTTTTTTTCTTCTGCCGATCCGTAATAATGCTTTTATTAAAGTTCTGCGGTTCCCACATGCCATCGGCGACCTCCATCCCACAACTGGTGGTGCAAGTTGTTACCCACAATGGCGGAGCGCCGCCTCGTAGAATCATGGACGTGGTTCGCAGTTGCTAGTTTGGCATTTGTTTTGCGGTGGTAAGTCTGGCCCGGCTTAAACACGGCATTCCATATCATGCGGCGAGACTGATGGATATGAATCAAATAGTTTCTCGCGTGCGATCCGTTTGGGGGGCTGGCGCAATTTGGAGCTGGAGGACATGTTTATGGCCTTAACATTTGTAAGAATCCCAATGGGCTTTCTTTCTTTATTCGAAGAAATACTGATCAGTGGACTGGCCGCACAGGCCTTCTATACCAATCTCATCGTTCTTGTTAATATACAGGATAAGCACCCTTTTACAAATATCCTGCCCGCAACTGGAACGGCTGGCATGACTCGGGCGCAAATCGATGATCGAATCTATGGAAGCAAATTAACCTTCACTATCGAAGAGTCAATGATCATGACCCAGTGGGGATGCAAGACCTGCATGTGTCTGTTATATTACAAATTGACGTAGGCAGTAAACACCCCAACCTTTCTTGATGCTGACTCTGTACAAATATAGCATCGGGTTAGGCTTACAACGACAAGTTAAGCTTCTAATGGCGTATGTCGCATTAGGATGGGTTGTGACCGAGATCTTTTTTTTCGGCGTTTGGTGCCGCCCGTTTCAGAACTACTTTCGGGTTTTTGAAGATAACAACCGTACGCTTCCCCCTACCAAGTCCGTCGTGTACTGATATAACTAACTTCATCGTGGCAATAGCACAATGTGAAACATCTAGAAACCATCTAATTATGTCATTCGCGTTCAACCTTTCTTCTGATATCCTGATGCTCTTTTTTTCCTTACCATTATTTCTGAGATCTGGGTTGCCATGGAAGCAGTAAGTTCTTTAACTTGGTCGCACTATGCAAACATACACAGGCATTGAGCTGATTTCTTCCAGAAGGGCAATTGTTACCGGAATTTTCAGCCTTGGAATTTTTGTCGTAAGTCGTTTCCCTTGTCAGGGGTTGCCATGATAAAATCCGACATGCGAAACCAGCTCACACCAAACAGATTATCTCAGCAATACTTAGTCGATACTACTGCTTTGCGCACCCAGAGAGTATCATGTGGATATTTTGGTATGTGCGTGAAGCTAGCACCGGAGTCATTGTGGCAAATGTCCCCCACTGTTACGCTCTTCTTCGAAAGGTTTTCAGCCTCGAGGCATTCGGTACCTTAATAAGTAGCTCTCGGCGGACGAGAGAGACGCACGACTCGAATGGTGTACCAGGAGGCACAGAGCTAAGGCGGACGCACCCAAGCAAGCACAGCATCCGACTTGATGATGGTTTATCTGAGAGCACGGAGAATTTTGCAGCCAAGCAGGCGTCGTCGCTGCAGATTTGGCAGACCAACGAGTATGGTATTAATGAAAGCGGCGCTAATCAGGAAGAATGGGAGAAGGCTGAGGTGCAATCTATTAGGCGCGGGCGCCTAGGGACAAAGTCAACCGTTGAAGGCAGCAGGCTATCAAGTGGGCATTGATATTGAACTTGGAGAATTGGTAGCTGAATCTACAGCCTCAGGCTGCTTCGCACGACCTTACTCACCCACTACACTCGGAAAAAACCAACCGTAACGCGGTCTGACCACTTGATTTAGCGGTGGTATCGAGAGTTACTTGGCTCCAAATAGGAGTGTTACAGAGCTGGTAGGGTTAGCCATGGGGCATGGGGCCACAATCATAGACATGGGTAACGAGGACGGACGGCAGCGACTGCACATTAGCGAAGCGTGGCGATGACAGGCAAGGGCAACGACGGACGCAACCATGGCGATTGCGACAACTCGATGGGGCCACGGGGTGGAAACGGCATTCCTGGGTGTCGGTGGATATAGTCGCAGACATGAGCGACAGTGATTGTGGATATGGGCATCGGCGACGAGGATGATGAGAATGGCAGAAAGCAGGTGAACGAGGCATGGATTATGAACGTTAGTGACAGGAGCCGGAGACCCCATCCTGGCGCCGGATATTATAGTTACAGGCATGAGTTGGTATAATTATAGATTTAAGCTTCTCCAGAGAGACAAGCCCTACATACCATGACCACTATCTAGCCCGTAGAAAAAGTTCAAACCCTCATCGTCAAGGTTTGGCCATTGATACAGCGGCACTCCTCCCCCTGTATTGCTCATCATCGCGCACCACGCGTCATATCCATTCATTACCGAGGCTGCCTCGCCATCCGCCAAACTAGGTAGAAACGCCGTGCTATCGTCATAGAACTGGGTTCCTTCCTCTTGCAAGTGCGGCCAGCACAGCTTCAGGCTGATTTCTCGGCACTTGGAACTGTTGGGGCTTAGTTCCGACATGGCGTCCATGACAGCCAATGAAGCTCGGATTTGTGACCGCCAGTCATGAGCCAGTGGATGTTGTGCGTTGTGTCGTAGACAATGGATGGGGACCAAAGTTGCGTGGAATAAGAAGTATCTGTACACGCTTGTTAGCTTGTGACGAGCGTCAGTTTACTTGGAGCTGGTGGCAACTTACAAGACATACCACGCCGCGAGCCTGAAATGGGTCCGGGACATCCAGTACTCTTCGACGGACAAGATGGTCTCCTTTGCCGCGTCAAGGCATCTGAAAACGGCTAAACTTTCAGTGCTTGATGACGTCTGCTGATCGTACAGTGACGAGCTTAGGGCCCATCTGACTAGGAATGGGCGATACATAACAATTCTGAGGTTTCGATATCGCCACTTCGTAATTCCAACTCCGAGAGCATGCTTTGATCCTGCCGGAGGAAATTCTGCGTAGTACTGTGGCCATTGTGCGAGCCAAGCGCCAATGTTTTCATCGTCCAGGGTGACTAGTTCTGCAGCCGTTGGGAAAGATCCAGTAATAAGGCGATTATAGATGCCCATCGTCCTGAGGTGGTACAACGATTGGATCCGAAGATAAGTATATAAAGTTAGGCCCTCGACCTCGGGTGGATACGGTGCCAAGTCTGAAACCAAATCCTACGAGATATTAGTGCTGGAAGATCATTAAGAACTCGGCAACTCTCACTGACCTCTTCATGAATACTTTTCGGAAGGGCCGCCTCAACTCCAGCCTGAGGCCAGTTCAGTGGCCGACCATATGTTATGGTAGCACCGACGTCAAGAACGCAGAGAGTCCACCATACCCTGCGCCGAATTTCCATCTGCAGTGCGGGGAGGCTTCCCTGTTCGAACTCTTTATGAAGACCCAGCCCGATGCCCAAGCGGAGGGCTATCCCGCCATAGTTATAGCCTGTATTAGGCTTGTTCCTCTTTTGCAGATAGGTAGCTGCCAAGCCGAATGCCTGGACAAGAGTTAAGTTCCCGGCCTCGAGATTGTCAGCGAACAAGCTTTTCTGTGCCGCCTGGAAAATGGGCAGATCCGTGGCATCGGAGCAGTTACTGCTGGCGAAGGAACCAAGCGCGGCAAGGATATTGGCGAGGGTGTTCCAATTCTCCTTATCAGGACGAGGCAGGGCGCCTGAATACTGCGCCCGGAAAGTCGGCTCGTGCACGATTGGGAAGGTAGGATGATAAAATGTGAAGAAGGCGTCGATGAGATTCCCAACCACTACTCGGGTTAGTATGGATTGGGAACGATACCATTGGGTGTGGTCCGTCTCTTGCTGGAACAGGGATTCGAATTGCTCCGGTGGAACTTTAGTCTCGCCTCCTTCTCCATCCCTACGGGATGATAGAATCTGGTGCAGGAGAGCAGCTCCAGAAACAGCACCCAGGTACCCCCTGTGATCGCCCACGGATAGTGAAGCCATGCCATCCATGATGGCTTGTGGAGACTCGCTGTCTCCAGCATCCATAGTGGGTCCATGCGCGGACCATGACGACTCGTTCCACTCGAAGTTGTCAGCCAGGGACGGGGCCAGCTCATAAGATTCGACCGTCTGTCCTGCTCCAGAGCTTGGTTCTGCCCCTAGATCAATACCGGGCACCAACTGTGAGGTCTCGATTAAATGTGAGGATGAAGTCGCCGCACTTAATCCGGAGGGGAGAGGTCCAGGTGCAGGGATGTGGAATTGGGACGCTGGCGCCGTAGAACTGCTGCCTGCGTACGGGGGAGCGGTGGCTCGAGCAGGCTGTATAGCAGCCGCTCCATCCATCATCTCTGCAAGCTGCGCCTCCGTAAAGTGACTCCTTAAGAGGGCTTCTGCCTTTTCAAGACGCTCCTCCAGGATCGTGAGTTGCCTGCAATCATCCGTGTCAGCGGGAGCTTTGAGTGCTGGAGCTGACAACACATGTTTCTAGGAGGCTTGCGTACTTTCTTGTCAAGCGGGTTTTACTATGCTTGTCGTATAGACAATGGCGTCTGTACTTCTGGCACACTGCGCAGACGGGCATGGTGCCGTCGCACTCGACCCTCCGCCGACGGCATTCTCGACACGAAGTAGGAGCATCTGCTACATTTCCTTTTGCTACGCTTGCTCGTGAAGGAGAGGGTGTCGGGAGTTTGCTGTCCATGGCTTAGTTAAGACATGAAGAGAGCTGTTGGTAGGCTCCTTTGGTCATGTGCTGAAATTTCATAACTCGTTCTATCTGCCCTTCTTAAGGTGTCTCCGCATCCCCCCACGCATATGGAGAGGTGGGGCAAACTAGGAGTTGCGTGCGGGGCTTCAAAATGTGGCTTGTTGGAAGATGCGCCACTGAACCAAAGTGGCGTAGTCAACACCGCTCATCCAAATTAGGCCTAGGCGGGCGGTCTGGATCATATCTGCCGGCACAGAAAGCCGTCTGGGTATGAGGTCAAAATATTTACAATTTTTGCATTTCGTGCTATTGTGTTTACTCTAGATGTTTAACTCCAGGAGTGACATGGTGTACAGCATATTTGACGGTTATAGCGTCCGCGGGTATCATCGACGTTCTTTAAACAATTTAACTCCACCAGGCCATAGTATTGCCGAGCAACCCATTCCCGCCTTAAACCAGGTATCTGAATCCCTTCTGCATCCTCATAGCCTCATCGGCCTGGTTCATAATCTTCTCATCAAGTTCCGGCTCTGCATCCAAGGCTGTCTGCTGCTCCTCGAGCTTCTTGTTGAGGTTTGAAAGCACCGTTCGGAAGATGTAGCAACCGACAATGGTGACGCCAAACATGGCCGTCACGATACCGTAACTCTGGCGGAACCCATTCGCCTCGAGGTTCCAGACGTATGAGCCGGCGACATTACCGAGCTGACTGAAGGCGTTGACCATTGCAATCGCGACGGCGCGCTTAGCAGGTGGGCGGGGGAACGATGAACTGATCCAAGAGTACAAAACAATGAACCTAGACCTCGTTAGTATTTCGTACACAGTTTCTGGCCCAATTAAAATGAAGGAAGGGGGGTTGAGCCAGTGTTATAGTGAGTGGTAATGACTAACCCAGCGTACGAAGATGCCTGCATGAAGAGAGCGACATATCGAGCAGCGACATTCAATGTGCTCATGCTAATAACGAAACCAACCAGACCAACAAGGATTGGCCCGACAATGTGCCAGAACTAGGCAAGGCTGTTAGTTACCCATAGATGCATTTTTTGGAATAATTGTGGACAAACCTTCTCTTGATGCCTATCAGAGCTCCAGGCAACGACCAAAGAGAAAAGACAGGAGCACACCCACGGTGGGGCACTCATAAGAAGAGTCGGCACATAGCTGAAGCCGAGGGTTTTGGTAAGAGTAGGCTGCAACATAAGTTAGAACGCTGCGGTGCTAGAGTTGGGTGGCGGGGAGATCTTACGAAGAAGGCGTTGAAGGAAAGGCCAACGACGTAGGCGGTCAAAGTGAACATCAGCATGTAGATCTTAGGGTCTTTCAGAGCCATGATGAGCCCATCGAAGACACCTTGCTCCTCGGAATCCGTATCAGACTCGCCAACATCCTCGGTCATTCGCAGCTGGGCTACTTCGAGCTCCTCCTTCGTGAAGCCGCGTGTGTTATGGGGCAAGTCAGGAAGAATGAAGGCAGCAGAAAGGGCAATACCCATCGTGATAGCTCCCTCAACTAAAAAGATGGCACGGTCAGCGATTCGCCCAGCAAAATTGAATCAAAATGGCAATGGACTTACTCCAGAAGAGCCAACGCCAGGCAGCATGGCCCAACACGCCCTGCATGTTGGAGAGTACTCCAGCCCCGATAAGGGCCGAGAAGGCATTCGAGATGAGATTACCACAGAAAAGGATGGCATTGCGAGTCGTCAGCTCTCGGCGGGTGTACCACTTCGACAAAATGAGTAAGGCGCCCGGAAGGAAGGCAGCCTCAATGAAACCCAGGAAGAAACGGATCAACACCATGCCAGTAAAGTTGGTGACCACCCCCGACAGGGTCGATACAAGGCCCCAGACAACCATAACTACGGAGATGTAGAGCGAGGGGCGTTGAACCTTGTTAATGATAATGTTGGAGGGGATCTGCATGAGAATGTACCCAACGTAGAGGATACTGAGGCAGGTTGAGTATTGATTGCTATCCAGGTGCAGGTCATCTTGGAGACCCTTTAGTCGTGCCGCAGCAATGTTGTTGCGATCAAGATAGTTCATGATGTAGATGAGGACGAAGAGCGAGCAGCGAGCATCGAGCTTCCGCTTCAACTTCTTCTCAACGCGAGCGCGATGCTCAGGATCAGCGAGCGAGGACATCCCGACGGTGTTCTCCATGGGAGCCGTCTTCTCGAAGTTTTCGATTCCCTCAGAAGTCGGCTTGTCGCCCTGGGCGGCATTTGGGCCTGCTTTGGAGAATTCTTCAGCCATGGTGGCGATTCTCAGGTTGGCCGGCAGCTTAAGAGAGGCAACAATGGAGTGGTTCGAGTGAGAGCGAGAGAGAAAACCATTCAACTGAAACTCTTCAGAATCCCCACGAATCTGGGGTATGGGGTAAAGATAGTTATAGTTTTTTACAATGTCCTAACAAACTTATTGCCGGAGACCTTCCATGCACCTGAACCCCAAATCTCCAACGGAGGCTCAATTAAGTGGTTCCGGGGCCCATCACGCCTTGCTACATGGGGGTTAGT
Source organism: Pseudogymnoascus sp. VKM F-4513 (FW-928) (assembly GCA_000750755.1). NCBI lineage: Eukaryota > Fungi > Ascomycota > Leotiomycetes > Thelebolales > Thelebolaceae > Pseudogymnoascus > Pseudogymnoascus sp. VKM F-4513 (FW-928). The sequence continues at coordinate 16,200 of JPJW01001148.1, forward strand.
GTATAAAATCCCCATGTGGGTTGGCTGACTGTCTACTACCAATCAGCGTGTCTTATCGCGCAGAACCAGGCCCAAGAGAGTTTAATATGACGTTTATTTCCAGGGGCTTTCTCCAACTGCGGGGCTATCGACGAGTACTAACAGATCATCAGATCTCAGGTTCAGTCTCGGCCAAATTTTCTCCAACTTTTTGAAAACATTTCACCGACATCCCCACGATCGAACCACGCAATTCCCCGTATAAAGTAGACAGTCGACCTCAACGCGTGGGGTAAATGGGGTAATACTGCGTTTCTACAGCCTTTTTTACCGCGTGCCCGGTATGCGTGCTCACGTGGGACAGGGGCCGAACGTTGAGCATAATTACCGGGGGATACTTGGCATTGGGGATTACGGATGCCTCGGAGAATGTGATGATCAATTTTTTGGTGTCGCGATGGTAAAGAGCTTCTAGAAAAAGCTGAAAGATCTAGATGCATCGAAGCTTCGAACGGGCTGGGTAGAATCGGTTGGTTTTGAATGTAGCGGTTGGTTTTGATGAAGTTTATGATCTCCGTAGCACGTATTACCCTATTTGGACTTTCTGACATATATAAAGCGTATTATATATTTATGTTCAGCTAGTAAGAGTATGATGCGACCTGACCTTCTACAAAACCCATCCACAGCTGTGACGTCTTCGACGCTCAGTCCTTACCAGCTGCTTCCTCGACGTTATGCGTCAAAGCATGCATCTTGAAGAACCAAACGGGGAAAGTGTATGGCCGCTAGATGGCACTGCGTGGTTAGACCAGAGCAGATACTGTAATAGTCACTTGACCTATGATTGGGGATTTGCCAACACCTCTACCGCCAACTATCACGACGACATAGGCTTCAGATTTAGTAGTTTGGCTCTTCCACGTCGTCTTTCATTCTCCTTCTTACAATAACTCGATGGACCGTGCCCTTGCTCCGAGGGCCTCGGCCTGGTGAAAGCGGAATGACTGACGTCGATCTTATTTTCTATCACAACCAAGCCGGTCCCCTTCTAAAATATGTCCTGTCAACGGATGTACCAAGGCTGGTGTGCTCCACAAGATTTGCATGAAGCCTCTAACGTGTCTGTCCCAAACGGGTCGTGGGGATGTGTGAGAAATCGTCTGTAGACTGTTTTTCGCCTTATACTATGCCTCGCGGTGCGCGGAAACTTATTTCTGAATGAAATGGCTACTGCAACCTCCAAAGTGCTCCAAATGATCCTGCTTCGAATCGAAAGAAGGGGAGCCAGACCTCGCTTCGACACTTAAAAATATATATTACATGGAAGATGAAGACAAGAGGCGAAACTTTTGAATTATCATTACATTATAATAAGATCGTAACATGACATGACGTGGCATAGCAAGCGTGGTGAATACAACATCCTAGTTCCCCCTCAGATCAGTCATACTCTCCGACTTGTCTCCCGCGCTGTTGCTGCCCATTATATTCCGCCTAGGCAGATCGCCGAGGGCGATGAAGCTGCGACGCGGCGGGGAGGAGATGAGGGCCTTGCACGCAGGGATGGAGGTGGAGACGTAGATGATGGAGTTCCAGAAGCCCTGGAGGGGGAGGAAGATGGCTTCGATGAAGTTAAGGGGAAAGCTAACAAGCTCGGGATCCACGAGGGTAGCGACGCGATTAATGGTTGCCGGGACCTGGGGAGGGAGAAGTCAGCCTGGGCGGGAATATGGTGGGAAAATTGAAATTATGGAAGGAACTCACCCAAGTGATTAGCAGAGCGCAGAAAAATAACATAGCACACTTGAGATAAGCCCAGGCAGCCCGGTCAGCGGTCGACGTAGCGCGGCGCTGCGGTGCATCGCCGTCATTCCTCGGCTTAGGCTCGGTGGTGGATTCGATATTCACGGCGTAGCGGGCGTAGTTGTCGATGTTGGAGGGGCGAGCCTTGAAGTCGTCGCGGTCGCTGTCAAAAGGGGTATCAAAGCCGGATTCGAGCGCGGACTCGCTGGTGATGTGCACCTCGGTCGTCTTGGAATTGACGGGCGCGCCGCCGTTGTCGCCGCCCTCGTTGGCGGCGGCGGTCGCGGTCGCGGTGGCGTTGTCTGTAGTTGTGTGGAGGTTGCGGAATTGTCGGTGGTTCTTGTAGACGACCTTGCCGACGAGGGCGTAGATGCCCATGGTGATGAGGAGGACGACCCTATAACAATTAGCAATCTGGTTGGTGAGGAGGCGGGAAGGACGCTCATACCAGACGGGGCCGTAAAATATCGCAATGCGCAGGGCATTCCACTCAACGGTGATCCAGCACCAGAGCTACGCAAAACAGTCAATAGCCGAAAGAGGCACAGAAACATGAGAACTCACTGTCGCAGATCCAAAAATCCTTCCCTTTTCCTCAGTCTTGACAAAGACGAAGACGAGAGCTGGAATCAAAGGTACCCCGTAGCAAAACACTAAATACTTCCACTCTAGAGCTCGAAGTTGACTGGCTGAGTAGCGGTGGAAGAATGTGAGGTAGACGTTAAATGCCATGGCCAAAGTCCAGAGGGAATCAGCGGGCATGAACCTTTCGGAGAGTCAGCAGGAAGAATAAAAAAGCGCAATGGTGACAGGAAGCGCACGCACATTTGGATAATGAAACCCTGAAGCTGGCATAGCGGAGAAGTGACGCCTGCAGCTATACCTGACCGAGATATCAGAGTAGCAATGTTGGTGGCTATGTTGCCAAAGGATGCATAGAAGACGAGGCGGTTGATGGGCTTGTGGAAAGCTTCTGAGTGGAGGTAAGTGGCAATGACGAAGATGCTCCCGAGTACTGAAAAGACAGAAGAGACACGCTCTGCGGTCTGAATGGCCCCGAACTGGTAATCGGTGAGAGACATGGCTGATGATGTTACAGGCAGCAACGACTATTATTCGAATATTCTACCGGATGTCGTCTGGCAGCAAGACTGGTGTTAGAACTCCAACGTGAAGCTCAGTTGGCACAAAAAGCAGTGCCAGGGAAATATACGTAAATGGCAATGCTTGGAAGTCAAGGAGGTGGCCGGCGCGAAGGTTTTCTCCTGACATTGGAGCTGTCAGCCAGCCGCCAAAGAGACTACTGAGAGCTGAGAGCAACAGATGGCGGCGAAGAGACAAATGGAGCCAGCGGCTTGCTAATGCGATTCATACGGGATCCACGGCAGTTGAAAAACGGACACTACGGCCTAGTCTCTCGGGATCGAACTTAGCGGTGGCATGGTGAGCGGAGATGTCTTCGGAGGGGCGATGAGAAAGGAGAAAACTCATGGCGATGATGTCTACGTTGAGTCCGCGGGGCGATGAAAATGGTAAGGTGGGCATGCTTGCAGGGTCCGATAAGAGTGTGTGCGAAGGGTTCGTATGAGTGTTTGTGTGGCGCAGGGGACTTGATACGCCGAAGTTGAGACATCGGTCGTGTGTGTTGGTGTCGCATCAATTCCAGCACAGGGGACCCTTGACGCCCATTTCGCCGTTGATGTTCACTCGCATTGGATATGGTAGCTGATGTTCAGGAAAGTGGACACACGGCAAGTGGGTTTCTAGAGAGAGCTCTCCGTTGGGTAATAGGAGCGAGTTCAGTGGTGTGAGGGGTTAACGGAGAGGAGGGCTGGAGATGTTGTTCGGGGTATGGAAATGCTACTAAGCTGACGTGGGATGGGTCGTGTATGGTGCCCCTGGCCGAAGATTTCGCCGTAAGCCCACATGCAACCCGCAACCCCACAAGCGATCCCGCGCTCAGGCCGTCTTGGCCCTTCATGTCAGTCGAATGGCTTGTGGCAAGTACGCCGTCCCCGCGACGTTCCTGCGTGGTAGCGTAGTATTCGGTCTAGGGAGCCTATGAGAAACCGTCCTAGTTTGCCAATTGCTTGTGGACCGAAGCCACCATTTTCTTATACTGCCATACTATTGTAGCGCTCTATACTATAGTAGTTTGGCAAAGCTTGTTGCCGAAATCTCAACGACCACTCCCCTCCGCCGATCCGTATATCGATCTCTCGATTTATTGATGTTCATGCTCTCCATTAAGCCCACTTATTCCGCCACCGCAAATTAACCGACCGTTAATAGCCATCGACGCCGCAAATGACAAGACATCTTCACCTCATCTCTCCCCAATTCAGCTAATCCAGGAACCGCTGTTCCAAAGCAGCCCACATCCCCGGATTCTACATTAGCCTGAAGACTTGATAAATGAGACAGAAGACGCCACCACTCCAATACTAGAGTCTGGATGGCACGGAGCACGTTGTCTCGCATATCTCCGCATGTAGGTGCAGGGATAGAATTCTCCGTTAGGGGGCGACGCGTCCCTTTTTGGTAGCTAATCCCACGCCCCTAATTTCGATGCCCACTATTCTTACACTCATCATTCACCCGACTACAATTCATGTGATTCTCGAGGCTGCGCCTGTGCGTATGATTTCCGCGCCTTTGGTAATTTTTGTCTATAACTTTTGCTCCCTTGCATCCTCCCGTCGTAGGTATAGTCCCACAAGTCAACAGCGGCTTAATTGGCCCTGGAACGAGGACGAGTGCTCGGTCGGTGGTAAACCCACTCATCCTCATCCCGCTACATCTTCGTACCATAACGTGGCCCGTTCGCCGTATAAACCCCTCGTCTCCACCTACCAACACAAAACTCTCGACATCCCGTTGTGGCAAACACTCGTGCTCACCTCGTTGCCGCCTTTCGAACGGCCCCTGAGTCAGAAAGATGCATACATGTTTACAATGGGCGCCACATGCTGCCTTCGAAGTTTTTTATACGTCTGAACTTTCTATGATAAAATTAGGGCAAACCATATTCTCCTTGATGTGATCCCCATTCCGCAGATCATTTTCCTCCGCGCGTAGAGCTGCCGCTTCTGTCGTTGTTTCTATGCCTGCCTGGAGGTGACGCTTGACCAGCCTATTCTTTGCTGTCTCACGTGAAATTGAAACAAACCAGCTGCCATGTAATGTTAGCATTGCCAGCTCAGTTAGTTAGTTAGGGGATAGAATAGGGTACGGACGATTCGTCGACCAGGTGCTGGACCTGATCCCATGGGTGCTCGTTCAAGAGAAGGTAGTTTCCCTCGAGGATTACGATTCGCTGCGATGAGGGAATGTAGATGTCGTTCTCTATCGGGTCTTTGACGGCGTGGTCGAAGCTGGGAGCGTGGAAGGATTGGGAGGGGTCATCCACTTCTGTAACTGAGGACTCTCGAAGGGCCTTTACTAGCTTTACAAAGGCTTCGGCGTCGAATGTGAAGGGAGCTCCTCGTCGTCGGAATGCACACTTGGGGTTTTGAAGCGTTGACAGAACGGATTTGGGGTAGTGAAATCCATCCTGCACGTTTGTATATTGTTAGTGGGTGTCGTGACTGAGGGTGGGAGAAACAAGGCTATATATGATGCTGCATTGGGTAATATATGCGATGAGTGAAACTTACCATCGGAAGAACAGTTATACTGGCATTGGAAGGCAATTCCTCATTCCATACTTTGGTTAAAGCAGCTGATATTGTCGTCTTCCCAGAGCCTGGAGTTCCGGCAAAGGCTACCAGAATTCGCCGCCGTGATGACGCTGGATTCTTTTCTAGGAGCACTTTTAACCTCTCACACAACGTGGTGATAGTTTCATCCATATTTGTGTCTGGATGTCGTTGCAAAAGGGTGTGCGGCTCTGTTATCAAAAGAGTATCAACTGGAATATTGCACCACCCTAACGCTATCCCGGCGTGTTTACAGTCCTTTCTACGTAGTAGATGCCGAAAATGCCATCGATGTTTTGATATTGGAGGCAGTTTTATTCGTAGAAGTATTAAAGAAACTCCACTTGATGGTCGCCGCCGCCGTTCGCCGCCTATGATTGGTCGGACAACAGTCTCCCGGGAGCAACAAACGACAATCACTTCCGCATATTACAGAGAACTCTGGTTTACCAGTACGATTCCCGGACAACAGTCGCCCGATCCACAGAATGTTACGCAGTAAACGTGAGGCGAAAGTGTGGTGTATGGGGACTGCATCTCCCCGCATTATCCAGCGACGAAATATGGCGGGGTAAAGGTGGGAACCAAACTTTTCTGCCAATGTATAAAGTGTGGGGTAACCCTTCAATTTATCGCGGGTTGAAGGTTATCATTAGGGTCTTGCCTGCACTCTAGGTATACAAATTCAGGGTACCGGCTTTTAATACGAAGAACATGGAGAATACCGAGCAAATATCCAGCCATGAGCTGGCAGTCGACCCTCCGCGGAAGAAGGGCTTCACACTTCTTTTTGAGAACCCCTACCTTTTCGGAGTTGCCCTGGTAGGCTACCGCATATAATACAAAAGTCAAACATTTAGCTGACGAGTCGGTATGACAGTTCTCGTCACTCGGGGGATTCCTGTTCGGTTACGACCAAGGAGTTGTCTCTGGTGTCTTGACTATGGAATCATTTGGGGCGGCATTCCCACGTGTATTTCTCGACAGCGGCTTTAAGGGGTGGTTTGTCTCCACTATCCTGCTCAGTAAGTGCCTTAAATAAACGAACAATACTGTTCAAAATGCTTATATATATCTAGCTGCTTGGCTTGGCTCCCTTGCCAATGGTTTGATTGCGGACCGTCTCGGGAGAAAAGTTGATATTATGGTTGCTGTGGCAGTATTTGTAGCAGGCTCTGCAATTCAGGCAGGCGCCGTCAACATCCCAATGTTATTCGCTGGCCGGGCAATTGCTGGTCTTGCTGTCGGGATGCTAACGATGGTTATTCCCCTCTACATCTCGGAAGTCTCGCTTCCTGATATCAGGGGTGGCCTGGTCGTACTCCAACAGCTTTCGGTCACCCTTGGTATCTTGTTCAGCTTTTGGATTGACTATGGAACGCACTACATCGGAGGCGTGCGCTGCGCTCCAGACATTCCATATTCCGGTGGCACCTCAGCCAATCCTACCTTCAATCCCTACAACGACGTTGCTCCCAGCGGCTGCACGGGCCAGTCAGACGCGGCATGGAGAATCCCTCTTTGTCTGCAGATCCTCCCTGCATTTATCTTGGGGCTCGGGATGCTTTTCTATCCTGAATCCCCCCGCTGGCTCCTCATGCAGGACCGTGAGGAAGAAGGAATAGCCACACTCGCTCGTCTTCGTCGTAGACCAGCTGACCACCCATCTATTATCGCCGAATCGCTAGAGATCAAAGCAACCATCCTGCTTGAGAACACCTATATCCGTGAAAACTATGCCGGACTCTCTGGCTTGCGGCTCGACGCCGCACAGTATCTATCGATGGTAACCAAATTTGCCAGATTCAAACGCCTCGCCATAGGCTGCTGCGTCATGTTCTTCCAGCAGTTCATGGGCTGCAACGCAATGATTTATTACTCCCCAACTATGTTCAAATCCTTAGGGCTCGATGGGAATACGACTTCTCTCCTCGCCACGGGCGTGTACGGTATCGTCAATTGTTTGTCAACACTCCCCGCCCTCTTCTTCATCGATCGCGTTGGCCGCAGGCCTCTGCTTATGTGCGGCGCGGCTGGTACTTTTATCTCGCTAGTGATCGTCGGCTCAATTGTCGGTGCCTATGGCGATGGCCTCTCTGAGAACAAGGCCGCCGGATGGGTAGGAATCGCATTCATCTATGTAAGTCAATATTCTGCCACATGGGAACCCGAACCGTATAAACGAGTGGCCAGAATCTGACAAAATACCGTAGATCTATGATATTAATTTCTCATACTCATTCGCCCCCATCGGCTGGGTCCTTCCCTCCGAGATCTATCCGCTCTCTATCCGCTCCAAGGCAATCTCTATCACCACTTCCTGCACCTGGATGTCGAATTTTATCATCGGCCTCGTGACCCCTGACATGCTCACTACTATCACATGGGGGACCTATATCTTCTTTGCTGCCTTCTGTCTGCTCGCATTCGCCTTCACGTACTTCTTCATCCCCGAGACGCGTGGAAAGACTCTCGAGGATATGGATTTGGTGTTCGGCGATACGGAAGCACACGAGGAGAAGGAGAGGATCCGCGGGATCGAAGCGCAGCTCAGAGGCGTGCATATTGACGGAACGGAGAACGAGAAGGAGGCGGCAATGGCGGAGCATAGAGAGGTATAATGCAGCCTTGTTATGAGTAATAATATACCGTGTTTTCGTATTCAGGTTACTGTCTTTGGAGGTTGGTGATGTGATGATTATTATGTGTCCCCTGGAGGGAGCGGCATTAGGCTTCCCGGCTGCAGTCCAAAGTTACTCCAGTCTAAGAAGTCCATCCCATCCCCGTATTCGCCAACAAACATGGAATGCACATCGTCGAAGAGGCTTGGGTCTTGAAGCATGGCCTCGGGTTTCTCGGCATCGAGAAGCATTGCGCAGAAGCGATCGATTACTTCAAGGCAACGTCCCGCCAGGCGGTTTGTTATTGCGGCGTACGATAGGAGGTCTTTAGTGATGCGAAGGTCGTCGAGCCAAGATGGCGCGGAGGGGGACGTTGATGTTGTAATTAAGAATATTATCGGGATGAGCCCAGCCTGGAAGAGGAAGTATCTATATCCATGAGTTAGTACTTGTTGCGGCCCATAGTTTCTAGCAGGGGAAACTAACAGCATATACCAACTACCTAACCTTGACGGAATATTCGTTGTCATATATTGCGATATGCTCGCGATTGTCTCCCTCGCACTCTGTAGGCACAATTCCCTACATTGTTCCTCTTCGGGGTCTTCAACCTCAGAAATATCTTGAGCTGTCCAGCGTTTCGCAGCCCAACGTAAGACGATTGGGCGGAAAAGGATTATGCGCAGATTTGCAGCGCGCCAAGTGAGGCGGTATCTTGCCAAGATCAAAGCATCGTGTTGGTGTACGTCGGGGTTATCGAGTTGAAAATAAGAAGGGATTGAGGATTCCCAGCGATCGATGGGCTCCTGAAGACTAAGTAGTTCGTGTGCAGCAGGCGGGGGGTTGGAAATCAGCCGGTGATAGATTAGGTTTGTTGCCTGGTGGAGCTTGGATTGCACGATGAGACTTGAGTAGATTGTAGGTGAGGCAATCTCGTTTGGCAAGGAAGCGGTAATTGGCGTTAGGTTCTAGATAATGTTAGACGGGTTTCTTCCATTGATATGGGAATGTATCCAACTTACCTCCTCATGGATATTCAGGACAAGATTGGCATCAATAATATTGTTTTCAGGTAAAAGCACTGGTCGTCCGAAGGTAATTGAGGCCCCAGAGTCAAAGACGTAAACCCCCCACCAAACCCGTCTTCTCATCTCGCGTTGCAGATCGCTTATCTTCCATCCGGGGAACTCTTTGTGCAGGCCAAGACTCAATGCCATCCTCACGGCCAGGCCAAGGTAGTTCCAGCCGGTATTAGGTTTGTTGCGTTTTTGGGTATAGTTGCTCAATAAAGCCAGAGCCTGCACGAGTGCCAAGTTTCCTACCTCAAAGACAGAATTGTCTTGCGAGTGACTATTCACTTCGTGGTAAAATGTGTCGTCCAGTGTGGAATCATCCCCTCCAACATTCCAAGCCCCTAGAGCAAGAACAGTATTGAGAAGAATCGGCCAGGTTTCACCTCTAGGCCGCGGGTGTTGACCCGCGTATTGAGCCCTAAAGGTTTGTTCATGGAGGAAAGGATACGTTGTGTGATAGTACTGAAAATAGGCGTCAATAAAGAAGCTCTCAGAGTACCCAGGTAGAGGTGCAGAAGGCCCTGGAAATCCAGAAGGCAACTCAGCAGTGCCCATAGCAGTGTCATTTGCTGGCATCTGATTCAAGGAATCGACACCTAAATCGCCAACTAGCAGCGCTCGAAGAGGCATCACACTCGATGTGGAGCCTTGAGTAGGTTAGTGCATCCGCAAAGGGGCTTCGCGCGACGTTCGAACTACTTACCAAGGTATCCCGTGCCCTCTGGTTTAATGGATAAGGCAGCCATACCGTCTGACAGGCCGTTGAACATCGTTCCTTCCACCCAGTCGAAACCGTCTGGTTTCTGAGGCAAAGTTTCCTCTGCCCCTGGAGATGCGCTATCTCTTGGACTGGTAACACCTGCGGACATTGCGGCCACTGGCTTTGGCGCTGGCGTCATATTACGCTGCGGCAGAGTATGAGTGGTTCCATTCTTCCTTGAGCTTAGAACTTCATCAATACTGGCATTCGGCAGTAATTCTGCGAAGGCTTCTTCAAGTCTTCGTATCCTGTCTTCAGCAGCTGTAAGATTCCTAGAAATAGAACAGTGAGTAAAAGACCACACCCAGAATATGGCAAAAAAAAACAAGCTTTTAGCCAAGTGACATGAATTAATAGAAACGGTAGTCTTACTGTCGCGTCAGAGGGGTTCGCTCAACTCGAGGGCTGTATACGCATTCTTTGCCCTGCTGGGAACAGACAGCACATGAAGGCCGCTCTTTTGAACACTACCCTAGGTTATTACCAAATCGTCATTATTTAGAGCGAGAGATATACTTTGAATTTCCTTGCTCTACACTCATCACACTGAAGGTACGAATACTTGTGTCAGCACGAGACCTAATAGACGAGGTGGCCGGGGCGTCATACCGCCGCAAAATTAGCCAAGGAAACTTGGGGAGGCATTTTCTATCTCTTTTTTCATCGCTCTAACAGTCATTATCTAATTCCCATGTGAGGTACGAGTGGCATGGAAATCGGCGTATATTTGAAGCTGCGATGAGTATCAAGAAACCTGGACGCAACTTACTCAGCAAGCCTGCCGGAATATCTCCCCCACCACGCAAAAAAAACGCTACTTGATTAGTAAGGCGGTTAGAGTGTGGGGTCGGACGGTCTAGCCCAAAATAGAGAATAACTAGCTCCCTTCGAGGGCGCTTGGTCTTTCAGAACGACTTCAAAACTCTCCAATGTATAACAACAGGTCCAAGCAAGACCGCAATTTCAAAATTCCAAAACATACGATAGGATCTTAAGCCTTTCTTTTCAGATATGTCAACCTACTTTCGAAGTCGAAGAGTAGGCAGATCAGTGTTTGCACGTGATCGTGACGTCTACCGTTTTGATAACCTCCCTCACTTCGGTTTAGACGTTATACTAATATCTTCAGGGTGTCATCGAAAATGAACGGTCAGCCTAACTCTGCCCACAGCATGGGGTTAACTGAGCTTTGGATTCCTTTCTATTACTATATTATATTAGCCCTGGCAATGACTTGGTGCATTGGAATCAGATTCCTGGTTTTCGTCATGTTTACGTATGGCCACCGTCATGCGGGTCGTTGCCCTTCGAATACAAAAGCAGTCCATAGTCCCTCTACACTAAGGAAGAGAGAAAATCTTCAAATGGATTCCATTTGAGGGCACTGCAAGGTATTCATCTTCATGACAATACACCGGGTCCAATACACAGCACCTGCCTGACCTAGTCCCCAGCAACATGACCGACCTGTTTACACCGGCCCCAGAGCCGAAGACTGAGCTCGGCCGTTACCGAATCCTCTCTCCCACGGCCGGTATCCGTGTATCTCCTCTCCAGCTGGGAGCCATGTCCATTGGTGACGCTTGGGCCGGTACCTTGGGAAGCATGGACAAGGAGGCCTCGTTCAAGCTTCTCGACGCCTTCGCTGAAGCTGGCGGCAACTTCGTCGATACAGCTTGTAACTATCAAGATGAACAGTCTGAGGCTTGGATCGGCGAGTGGATGGAAAAGCGGAAAAACCGTGACCGGATGGTCATTGCGACTAAATACACCACGGACTACAAGTCCTATGCGCTTGGGAAGGGGAATGCTCCAAACCACTGTGGGAACCATAAGCGGAGTCTGCACGTGTCCGTGAGAGATTCACTGAGGAAGCTACAGACGGATTGGATCGATATATTATACCTGCACTGGTGGGACTACTCCACTTCCATCGAGGAGGTCATGGACAGCCTGCACATCCTGGTTCAACAGGGCAAGGTGTTGTATCTTGGAGTCTCTGACACCCCCGCATGGGTCGTTAGCGCAGCTAATGTGTACGCCAAAGCGCATGGGAAGACGCCGTTCTGCATCTATCAAGGGCGATGGAACATCATGCTCCGGGATTTCGAGCGGGAAATAATCCCCATGGTACGGCATTTTGGTATGGCTCTCGCGCCGTGGGACGTCATGGGCGGGGGGAAGTTCCAGACAAAGAAGGCTCTTGAAGAGCGTAAGAAGACAGGAGAGAATCTCAGGAGCTTTATTCACCAGGGACAGACTGATGAGGAGGTAAAGATAAGTGAGGCACTAGCAAAGGTAGCAGCAGAGCACGGTATTGAATCCGTCACAGCCATTGCTATCGCATACGTCATGGCTAAGGCGCCATATGTGTTTCCTATGGTTGGCGGGAGGAAGATCGAGCATCTGAAGGATAACATTCAGGCGCTCAAGATACGGTTGACGCCAGAACAGATTTCTTACCTTGAGGGCGTGAAGCCATTTGATGTTGGCTTCCCAACCAACTTTCTTGGCGAAGACCCGCATGTCACAGGTAAAACTGGGGGACTTCTTGCAGGCAATACCAGTTTGAGTTGGGTTAAATCACCTGCGGCTATTGGGTACGCGGGGGATTGATGATTAAGGACTAATCGCTGTACCACTCCAATCGTCCATATCTAGCCTCCTTAACTACGAAGTATAACCTTGGGTACTACCTTGGCTTATCTGAGTTCTGGGCTTGGTAACGGTGTGACAGGGTCAGACTTTCTCCTTGGCCGGTGCCTTCATCAGTCGCGTTCCTTTTCGTTACGAAGCGGATGCGCGAGCGCGGCTCGGAACGAGGAATGTGACTTGGTCGGACTCCTTGATTGCCCCGCAATGCTATGCTATGCTATGTGTTGTAAATGCTCCATCACTACCAAGCCATGCCAACCATGCAAATGTCCATCTACCCACCAAAAGTAGACAGCCAGTAAACCCCAGCACCAAATCATATATAAAGCCGCCTCAGCAGATCAAATATCCATATCTCAACCACCGCATCACATTCCCGAATCAACAGTCCCCTCCCTCGACCGCCCCACTTCCTCCGCCTCAACACTACCACCACAAACAAGATCTCCCCACCCCTC